>VDFB02260222.1:0-123214 GCA_007258455.2 Sequoia sempervirens | reverse complement strand
GATGTTTCCAAACACCCCCCCATAAATGCCAAAGCAACATAGAAAAAGAACAATGAAAAAAAAGAGTGGAAACAATCCTCCTCACTACAACCACACAAAACACAAATAGAGGGGCCCTGGAATCCTCACTTCTGAAGATTATCCCAGGTCAAACATCTATTCCAAGCTAGAGTCCACACAAAGCAATTACACTTTTTCCAAAAAAACTTATTCCACACATGCTTCCACCAAGGAACCTCCACCCCACCAAACTTATGAGCCAACAACTCCTGATACCCACCAGCCATAGTGAACGTACCCTTAGGATCTGGGCTCCAAACAAGAATATCCTTATCCCTAAGAGAGTTGCATTGTCTTCTAGCCATAATATTTTGAAGCTCAACACAGTCCTCCTTCGAACCAACAATAGGCCAATCACAAGGAGCCTTCCACCTAGTCACCTCCATCTACCCATAGGGATAAGAAGTCTTAAAATCAATCCCTCTTGATCAACCAACCTCCAAGAAGTGTTGGAATAGATTCAACAAATTAGGATATTGGTGCAAAATGGGGGGAAAAATGTCCCAAGAATTAGATCAAAAGAGAGCCTCAGCCCCCTATTACATATCCAGAACAAGCCTTCCTTGATTAGTGCAACCCCTTTCTTAAGAGTTCCCAAAATCACAAAACCTTTCCCCACCAGAGGATACTAGGGAATCTCCTCCTTTAGAACCCACTGAAGGTACTTGTGAGAGTGAATCCTAGCCCTGATATGATCTTGCTCCAAAAACCACCTCCAATAAAGCTTTGTAGCCAACACCAACCCAGACAAAGTCGACTACCACAATCCAAGACCCCCAAACTACTTCGAACTACACACAATATCCCACTTCACAAGGCTCCACTTAGAAGAAGACAAGCTTGCCACCCATAAGAATTTTCTAGCCAAAGAATCCAAATCCTTAACAAACCTAGCTGGAGCCACCTGGAGCATACATCTATAGATGGGAAGAGCCTGCACCACATATTTAAGTAGCTGAACTCACCCAACAAAGGACAACCATCTATGAGTTCAATGATTAACCTTCACACAAAACTTATCAAGAATATTCTTTCGAGACTCCCTAGGAAGACTACCAGAAGAGATAGGAATGCCAAGATAAATTAAAGGGGTAGAACCAATTTGAAACATCAAAATATGAGAAATCCTCTATTGAATAACCTATAAAGTATTGAACAAGAAAATGAAAGATTTGTCTTTATTGATCATTTAAACATATGCAACAAGATAAATATCCAAATCCTTGCACAAATTCATGGCTTCTCGAACCTTAGTCATATCCATCAAAGCAGTATCATCCACAAATTACAGGTGAGACTGAGGAAAACCATTTCCCCACCCTCATCCCTGAATAAGACCCAACTCCATATTATGCTTCACCACTCTCCCCAAACCTTCAACAAGAAGAATAAATAAATAAGGAGAGAGAGGATCCCCTTGATGAAGGCCTCTAGAAGCACCAAAAAGAGAAGAAGGCTCACCATTTATTAGCACTGAGAAGGAAGTAGAAGTAACACAACACATAACCCACTGGACCCACTCCTCAGCAAAACCAAAGGCAATAAGGATTTTATGCAAGAAGGATCAATTAACTCTATCATAGGCCTTTTCCATATCTAGCTTGATGAACATAGCCTTTTCTTTAGAGGATGCCATAAAATGAATAGTTTTAGTAGCAATGACCACCCTATCTAGAATTTTATGATCTGCCACAAAACCAATTTGTTCCTTAGAGATAAGCAATCTAATCCATCACTTCAACCTTTCAACAATCAACTTGGAAATGATTTTATAAACCACACTACAAAGGGAAATAGGTCAAAATTTACCCAGCTGATCCGCCCCCTCACATTTGGGAATGAGAGAAAGGAAGGTAGAGTTCAAATCCCACAACATATTCTTATTCCTTTGAGACTCACGAACCACCTCCAATAAGTCCAGGTTAATGATATCCCAAAATTCCTGAAAAAACTCAATCAAAAATCCATTAGGGCCCAGGGCTTTCCCTTTCATCATTTGGAAAATAGTAACCTCCAATTCATCCAATGAAATGTAGCCTAAAAGATGCTCATTCATCTCTCCAGTAACCAAAGAGGGGATACAAGACAATACATAGTTTTCTTCTACCAAAACATCTTGAGAATCCTCTCTAAATAAGAAAGCAAAGAATTGTGATGCTTCTCTATAAATTTCATGCAAATAAGATAAATTCTCACCCCTGTCATTCACAAGAATAGGCATAGAATTACCATGTCTCTTGGATTTCACCAAGTTGAAGAAGAATACAGTGTTTTTGTCCCCTTCTTGTAACCATTCAACATGGTCCTTTTGTTTCCAATAAATTTCCTCGCATAGCTCACACTCTTTCAAAGCTTTCAAAGCCCTCGCTCCTCCCTGAGTAAATCCTTTGAAAGAACAAACTCCCTTATATCCTAGGTAATGAAATCCAATTCAACTTGAGAGTAGTAATCTTAGCAAGAAAAATATTTCCAAAACACTACTTGTTCCACCATTTGAGCTGATACTTCACATATTGCAGTAGTTTGGAAAAAGAATACATTGTAGTACCATGAGCAGGTCTACCCATCCACCACCATTCAGCTACATACTCCTGCAAAGAAGGATCCATTAACTAGATAAACTGAAACTTGAAAGGGGGGATTGAGCAACACAAGCGAAAGTATTTGATAATTTAATAGGCCAATGATCTGAGCCCCTCCAGTCCAAAATCTCAGAACAAGTAGACCATAATCCGCTAATCCAAAAATAGGAGACTAAGAAATGATCAAGCCTCTCTACAATACAATTCTCCCACAACCTCCTATTGTTCCAGGTAAACTGACCATTAGGAGGCTTGATGTCAACAAGGTTCAAGGTAGAGATGTTATCACAGAGTAAGAAAGCAGAGGGCTCCGAATAAAATTGATATGAGACCACAAGAAATGCTTACTAGGAAAATCAGTAGGCACATAGATGTTTGGAAAAAGAATAGTTTCCCCCATATCCAAACTTGAAGAAACTAAAAAATGGAAGAAAAGTAGAGGAAATCCACCAAATATGATGAATCTTCAATGGGTTCCATAAGCAAGCAACACCACCAACATTACCATAAGCCCCAATACACTGGAATTCACCCTATCCCCATAGCTTTGGCAAAAAACCAACCATACTCTCAACAAAAAACTTAGTCTCTTGTAAAAAAAGAACATCAAGAGAATGAATTCTCACCAATTCATGAACAACTTTTTGTTAAGGGCCACTATTCAAGCCCTTTACATTCCAGGAAAGGATGATCATTTCAAAGGGTTATAAAAATGAGAGTCTAGAGTCTTAACAGATCTTGACTCCACTAAAGTATCCCCCATAATATTGATTTTCTCTAAGTCCTTCTTTCTAACCTTGGAAGACTTCTCAACAACCCCTTTTCTTTAGTTTTTCTAAAGAAAGCCCAACGAAGGAGAATCCTTTCTGCCTTTTACTGAATCAGACCCCACTTTCACCAAAGATTTAGAAATCTCTCCCTCCCCCATATTATTGTATGTTGTGGTTGTGTTGCTGATATGTGGTTGTCATTGATGTCAACACTATTAGCATTAGTGCATTTGAAGCTGTATACGTCGAGGATATTGAGACAATTGTAATAAATGAGTTGCAGATTTTCAGTGGTGAAGTGATGTTCTATCTGTCGGTGAGTTCTGTACGTTGTTGATCAAAGGTTGTGGACAAAAGGGTTTGTTGTTGAGTGTATCTAGTTTATCCATGTGAAGATTTGATCGAGTTATGAAGATTTGCATTCTAACAGTTTTTATGTTACCTCAATTGGTGTTTCTGATTGAAGATTATGTGATTCCAGTTAGTTCAGTTGTTGCGGATGCTTCTCTGATGTTTTTTAATGTTTTTGGATGTTTCTAGACCATGCTCTATCTGTTTTGCACGCCCGCATTGATCATTGTGCTCGTGGATGGCAATTTTCTGTTGCGTGTTCATGTTTTTCTTTTTCTTGGCTAACAAGGTGTTGAAGCATGTTGTGGATCTTCGAGGGGAAATTAATTGAAGTATTTTTGTGTTGGAGGTGTTGATTTTGGTCTTCACTATGTTGTGGCCAACCTTGGTTGATTCGCATTGAAAATTATCTATTGTTTTGGGTCGATAGTTTGTATTCATTTTATTATTTCCTTGTGGCTAACTTGAAGCGAATGTAATTTCATGTTGCAGATATATAAGAGCGATTGTTTATTCAAATTGAAGTGTGCAAGGGTGTGCTTCTGTGTGTGTGTGTGTGAATATTGTTCAAATCATTCGAAGGCAGAGCAGAGTGTGAAGAAAAGTGAAGAAGAGTGAAGAATTTTTCATGTGCTTAACCAGAACTGTAATCAGGCATTAGTAGATGTTATTTTCTTAGTTCAAAATTTGGATGGTTGTAATTCGAATCTTTCTATTAGACAGTGTGTCTTCCTTTGTAACAGTGTGCTTGAATGCATGTGCATTTCCCATTTATTCTTCTTATACTTTTAATAGGGTATAATCTTGTGGATTGAACTCCACCGTGGTTTTTCCCCTAATAGGTTTTCCACGTAAAAATTTGGTGTTATGTGTGTTTCTGATGTGTTGTTGATTCATGCTTTCATTGATATTGATCAGATCTAAGAATAAGGATTAATAAGTTTAATAAGTTTGAAATTTGTTGACAATTGATTCACCCCCCCTCTCAGTTGTTTGCCCTTGTGTTGCGAACAATTGGTATCAGAGTAGGTTCCTTGGAAGAAGTTTAATAGCTTGAGGTGATCTGGGATGGTGACATACAAGAAGGATAGTCCAAGATTTGATGGAACAAATTATTCTTTGTGGAAGACTCGAATGGAGTGCCATCTGAGATGCATTGGTGAACCTTGCTGGAGCATTACAAGTAATAGCTATATTATTCAATCGAATGGTACTTATGCTGAGTATAATACCAGGGCTAAGGAAGCATTGTTGAGCTCTTTAACTGATATTAAGATGACAAATGTTATGGATTTGAAGATTGCTTATGAAATCTAGAAAAAGTTGGAAACTTTGTATGAAGGTGATGCTAATGTGAAGATTGCTAAGTTGTAGAGTCTGAAAGGGAAATATGAAATGTTGAGAATGGGTGATGATGAAAATGTTACTAATTTCATGCAAAGAGTGAATGAACTTATGTGTGGTATCAGATGTGCTGGTGGAAAGTTGGAAGAATTGAAGATTGTTGCTAAAGTACTTAGATCCTTGCTTGCTGCTTATAAAGTCAAAGCTAGTGCTATTGAAGAACTCTAGACTATAACAAATGTAACCAAAGATATGTTGGTTGGTAAGCTGACTGCTTTTGAGTTGAGCGAATTTGGTGATGCCCTTCCTAAGGTTGAATCTACATTTAAGGCTACTACTTTTGGAAGAGATATATAGAGATATGATCCGGGTGAGAGTTCAAATAGAAAGACATTCAAGTATGAGGATGAAATCAGACAGATTGAAGAAGAAGAAAGAGAGCTAAAAGAGCTGGAAGCACTTATTGTCAAAAGAGTACTGAGAGGAAAAGGTAAGTATGAAGGAAAATTTCCTCTTAAATGTTTTTCTTGCAATAAGATAGGTCATTTTGCATCAAGGTGTTCAGAAAGAGATTCTAAACCAAGACATAACAAGCATAAATTTCAAAAGAAGTGTTACTATGCTGCTGATGAAGGTGTGACAGATGATGAATCTGATAAAGGTGAAAAAAAATGGGTATTTATTACTATCAAGGAAAATAATCCCGTATCTACTAAATCTCCTAGTTTTACAAATGTGGAGAAAGCCCTAGCTAATCAAGTTGAAGAGAAAGATGAATGGGTGATTGATAGTGAATGTTCACATCATATGACAAGAGATAAAAGTAAGTTTGTGAGTTTGGAAAAGTATGATGGTTGTGTTGTGAGATTTGGTGATAACACAGCTAGTGATCATCCGTGGTAGAGGATGCATTTCTCTTGATGGTAAGAATAATATTGATGATGTCTTGTATGTGGAAGGCTTCAAGCATAATATTCTAAGTGTCAAAAAGATGGTTGATAAGGGTTACAATTTTCAATTCAAGGATGGAAAGTGTAGAATATTGGGATGTTCTGGAAATGTGATTACATCATGTACAAAAACAAGAGGTAATATCTTTCATCTGAATGTTGCTAGTAAAAGTTGTTTGATTGCTCAAGTTGATGAAAGTTGGTTGTGGCATAAGAGAATGTGTCATATTAAATTTGATAACATTGTCAAGATAAGTTCTACTAAGGCTGTGAGAGATCTACCTAAGTTGGTAAAACCTACTAATGTCATTTGCAAGGAATGTCAGTTGGGAAAGTAAACTAGAACTTCATTTCAGAGCAAACAACATTGTTTAAATGAATTGTTGGAGCTTGTGCATACTAATTTGTGTGGTCCCTCTAGAATCATAAGTTTGCAAGGTTATAGGTATTTCATGTTGCTTATTGATAATTATTCAAGAATGATGTGGGCTACTTTCTTAAGGGAGAAATCTGAAGCGCTAGAAAAGTTCAAGATCTTTAAGGCTATGGTTGAGACAAAGACTAGTTTGAAGATTAAATATATGAGATTAGATAGAGGTGGTGAATTCACTTCTAGTGAGTTTAATTCTTTTTGTGAAGAATATGGAATGAAGAGATAATTATCTACACTGCGAACCCCTCAACAAAATGGAGTTGTGGAAAGGAAGAACATAACAGTTCAAGATGCTGCTAGAACCATGATGCTGGAAGGAAATGTCCCTCATATCTACTGGAGAGAAGCTATGAGTACTGATGTGTATATCCTCAACTAGGTACAAATCAAAGGTGATATTGGTAAGACCCCTTTTGAGCTATGGACTGGTCATAAGCATACTATTATATATTTCAAAATATTTGGGAGTAGATGCTATATCAGAAGAGATGAAGACATAGGAAATTTTGATGCTAGGAGTGATGAAGGAATCTTTTTGGATTATTCTACTAAAAGCAAGGCCTACCGGTGTTACAATAAGAGATTGAAGACAATGGTTGAAAGTGCAAATGTTAAGGTTAATGAAGACATTGCTAGACTATCCAGAACTTTTGGATATGATTCTGATGATCAAAATAACAGTACAAACAAATTTTAGACTTCAAATCAAGTGTAAATCATTTTGGTGAATCAAGAAGGTCAAGAGGAAGAAGAAACAAATGAATTTGTAGAAGAGAGAACATAAGATCATGAAGTTCAAGAATATTCTAAGAAGACTTTGAGGTATGTACGATTGAATCATTCAGAAGATCAAATTATTGGTGATAAGAGTAAAGGTCTCTAGACTAGGAGAAAAATTGTAGAAGAATATTGCTTGATTTCAAAGACTAAGCCTACTAGTGTGAATGAAGCATGCACAAATGAACATTGGTCTGAAGCAATGAAAGAAGAGCTACAAAAAATTGAGAAAAATGATACATGGATTCTTGTTTCTAAACCTAAGGATAAAAATGTAATTGGAACTAAATGGGTCCTTAGAAACAAATTGAATGAGCAAGGTGAAGTGGTTAGAAACAAAGCAAGACTGGTGTGCAAAGGATATTCATAGATGGAAGGAATTGATTTTGAAGAGACTTTTTCCCATGTTGCTAGAATTGAAGCTGTGAGACTATTTCTTGCTTATGCTGCTTACAAAGATTATGAGGTTTATCAGATGGATGTCAAGTCTGCTTTTCTAAATGGCGAATTGGAAGAAGAGGTGTATATTGAGCAACCTGATGGATTACAGTTGGCTGATAAGGGAGATATGGTTTGTCAGTTGAAGAAAGCACTGCATTGACTTAAGCAAGCCCTTAGAGCATGGTATGCCAGATTGGACAAGTATTTGTTGAAGCTTGGATTTAACAAAGGTACTATTGATAGTAATTTGTATTTCAAGAATGATGATAAAGATTTGATTGTGGAAGTTTTTGTTGATGATATCATTTTTGGAGGAGATGATGGTTTGTGCATGAAGTTTGCTAATGAGATGAAGAGTGAGTTTGAAATGTCAATGATTGGTAAGATGAAATTATTTTTGGGATTGCAAATTACTTAGTTAGATAAAGGGATTTTTATATCTCAATCCAAGTATATGAAGGAATTGCTAAAAAATTTTGGTATGGAAGATTCAAAGGCAGTTGGTATACCCATGGTGACTAGATGCAAGTTGAAAATAGTAGATGATTCTCTGAAGGAAAATCAGACTAGATGCAAATCAATGATTGGTGGATTGCTTTATTTAACTCAAACTAGACTTGATATCATGAATTTTGTATGTATTGTTGCTAGATTTCAAGCCGATCCTAAGGAATCTCATGTGATTGTTGTGAAGAGAATATTTAGATACTTGAAGGGAATAGTTGATTTTGGTCTATGGTATACTAAAGATGATGATCTTACCTTGAGTTCCTTTACTGATGTTGATTGGGTAGGAGATATGGATGACATAAAAAAGTACTAGTGGTGGTGCATTTTTCTTGGGTAAGAAGCTAATCTCATGGTTAAGTAAAAAGAAGAATGCCATTTCTTTATCTACTGTAGAGGCCGAATACATTGTTGTTGCTAACAATTGTACTCAAGTATTGTGGATGAAGTTGATGTTGAAAGATATTAGAGTTGTGTACAATGAGCCTATTGCTATAATTTGTGATAATTCAAGTGCCATTAATATTTCTAAGAATCCGGTGCTGCATTAAAAAACCAAGCATATATCTATCAAGTTTCACTTTTTGAGAGAAAAGGTAAGTGAAAAGGAAGTCAGATTGGAGTATATGCCTACTAAGGAGCAGATTACAGATATCTTTACAAAGTTGTTGCCTAAGGATACTTTTGAGTATCTCAGAGGGAAGTTAGGGGTGATTACCCCTCCTAATTAGAACTAAGGATGCATTGCATTGCGTTAGTCCATGCATATCATAATCATATCTTGTTTTAGATTGATGTTGTGGTGGCTGCTACTTAGGGGGAGTAGTCAGATGGTTCAAAAATTTAGATATGTGGTTCAGAGCTTAAAGATATTTTTAATTGATGTGAAAGGGGGAGAAGAGTAATGTGAAAAACTGGTGATTATCTGGGGAAAAGAGCCTTGTGGGGAGAAGATCATGTGAAAGAGTTGAGGAGAAAAAGAGTCAGAACCTAAGGGGGAGTAAGTGTTAAGAGATAGTTGTGTTGATGGTGTTTTTCACATCATGTGTTGCCATCAATGCCAAAGGGGGAGATTGTTGGATGTTGTGGTTGTGTTTCTGATATGTGGTTGTCATTGATGTCAACACTATTAGCATTAGTGCATTTGAAGCTGTATATGTCGAGAATATTGAGAAAATTGTAATAAATGAGTTGCAGGTTGTCAGTGGTGAAGTGATGTTCTATTGGTGAGTTCCATACGTTGTTGATCAGAGGTTGTGGACTAAAGGATTTGTTGTTGTGTGTATCTAGTTTATCCACATTGAGTTTTAGAGATCCGCGTGAAGATTTGATCAAGTTATGAAGATTTGAATTCTGATAGTTTTTCTATTTCTTTAGTTGGTGTTTTTGATTGAAGATTATGTGATTCCAGTTAGTTCAGTTGTTGTGGATGCTTCTCTGATGTTTCGTAATGTTTTTGGATGTTTCTAGATCATGCTCTATCTTTGTTGCATGTCCACATTGATCGTTGTGCTCGTGGATTGCAATTTTCTATTGCGTGTTCATGTTCTTCTTGTTCTTGGCCGACAGGGTGTTGAAGCGTGTTGTGGATCTTCGAGGATAAATTAATTTAAGTATTTTTGTGTTGGAGATGTTGATTTGGGTCTTCACTATGTTGTGGCTGACCTTGGTTGATTCACATTGAAAATTATCTATTGTTTTGGGCCGACAGTTTGTATTCATTTTATTATTTCTTTGTGGCCGACTTAAAGTGAATGTAATTTCATGTTGTGGATATATAAGAGCAATTGTTTATTCAAATTGAAGTGTGCAAGGGTGTGCTTCTGTGTATGTGTGCGAATATTGTTCAAATCATTTGAAGGAAGAGCAGAGTGTGAAGAAAAGTGAAGAAGAGTGAAGAAGTGTTCATGTGCTTAACTGAAACTGTAATGGGGAATTAGCAGATGCTATTTTCTCAGTTCAAAATATGGATGGTTGTAATCCGAATCTTTTTGTAAGATAGTGTGTCTTCCTTTGTAATTGAGTAGTGAGCTCTAGGCAGTGTGCCTTAATGCATGTGCATTTCCCATTTATTCTTCTTATACTTTTAACATGGTATAATCTTGTGGATTGACCTCCATTGTGGTTTTTCCCATAACAGGGTTTCCACATAAAAATCTTGGTGTTATATATGTTTCTGATGTGTTGTTGATTCATGCTTTCATTGATATTGATCAGATCTGAGAAAAAGGATTAATAAGTTTAATAAGTTTGAAATTCGTTGACAACTAATTCACCCCCTCTCAATTGTCTGCCCTTGTGTTGCCAACACATCTTCATATTCATAGGAGTCTTAGACCTCCCAAAAGCTACCAAACTAAGATCTGTATCCATTTGCAAAGCACCAACCTCTTGTGAAATCTGGGTGTTATCTAGAATAATGCCCTCTTGAACCACATCCAAAACACCTTGATCCATAATCATCATACCTAAATTAACCTCTTGTTGACTACGATCATCAAGAACCTTAAATCTATTAAAGATATCACCTTCTTGTTGCTCCTTAAAAGTCCTCTTTTGACCATGGTTCCTATTATGAGCCTTAATAGGAATAAAACCCTCTGCACCTATAGCCTCATTGGGAATGGGAGCCTTGCCTTTGTCAACCTTAGGGGCTTGCGAGGAGGCTAAGTAGTTTGAGATTCAAAAGGTTTAGACCTCTGGAATCTTCTCTATAGATGACCATATTCATGACATAGACAAAAACAAAAAGGAAATGTCTCATAATCTAACTACCATACCTAATAATATGAACCCACACAAATTTCAAAAGAATCTAGAAGAGGGTTATTTAAATCAATCTCAACACAAATGCGAGAAAATTTCATTACCTTTCTATCCTGAGTTTGCTGAGAAGGACCCACTGGTTTCTCCAGCAACGAAGCAACCTAATGAATGGGAAAAATGGACACCTTTTTGGGATATCACACTTTTCTCATTCAACCATTCACTAATGTCCTAAGATTCCTATAGGATTGACTAACAACCTCTCAAGGTGAGCCAATTCTCAATTAGGAGGGTCCTAGGAAGGGTTTCTTAAGTTCTAAGGGATTCACCACCAAGAAAATTCTTGGAAAAGAAAATGTTTGAAAACACGTTGTGATATGCAAAATGACCTAAAACTAACAATGCAAGCTAAATGAAAGATGCAACTGATGAAATTATGTAGTAGGGAGATGATATATGTGCACCTTAGAAATATGGAGATGCCGTGAGGATTTTGGAAATGGAAAGAGGTTGCCAAAATATGTTACGGATGACTAAGATGCCCAAGATGGCGTATTAGTCTCGATGTTGTTTTTCAGGGAAAATCCAGAGTCTTCGGATCTATGAACTAGATCTCTGAAAATCTCTAAAAATTGAGCTTGGGAGGACTAAGATGCCCAAAATGGTGTATTAGTCCCATTTGGAATTTTTGCAAAATCTGAATGTGATCTTGAGCTCCAAGGTCTCCACAAGCTTCCCTTCTGGTCTCAGGTTCTAAAACTTCCGAATAAGGCCTGTAAGTGAGTTTTTATGAAGATGACAACTTTGTGATGCAACTTTGAAACTTTTGCAACTTTGCACTCCAAGTGATCTTCCACAACCTAGATCTACAATAACAAATGTGTAAGATGGGAAAAACTAATTTTTTGATAGTGAATGGGGGTTTTCCTTGGTCAAACCCCTTGTTGGTAATTAAACCTTGAAATAAAATATAAATAATGAAGGAAATGGTGAATGAACAACATGCAATGCTGTAACTCACCAAACCTTTATGATGTCTGCAACTTGTGTGTAATGGCTACAATGGATATGGATCTTGAATGCTTGAAAGATAATGCTTTAATTTCTTTGCTTGAATCAAAACCCTACATCACAAATGTTAGCACAGCAACACACATGATGCAAGAAAACACTTTGATATGATGCTTGAATCTGAAAATGGCTCCAAATGTTTGAAAAATCTACTCTTGAATGCTCTTGTGAACTCAATTATGCTATGATAAAAGATCTCACAAA
This sequence comes from Sequoia sempervirens, assembly GCA_007258455.2. NCBI lineage: Eukaryota > Viridiplantae > Streptophyta > Pinopsida > Cupressales > Cupressaceae > Sequoia > Sequoia sempervirens. Next base: position 110,958 of record VDFB02260222.1, on the reverse strand, counting down.
AGACTTGGGTTGAAATGAATCAACGAACCTTGTATTTATACTCATCTATGCTTAATATCCTGAAATTATATCACACCAAGCCGACACATGAATTCATTGAATAAAGGAGGCTAAATCCCACCAGAATTTGAAATTAAATCTCAAAAATGACTCAAGGAGGACTAAGACGCCCTAGGTGGCATCTTAGGACCAAGTCCTAAAAACTTGGGGCACAAACACCAAAAGGGGCCTAATCCATAGATGTCAAAATTAGTGTCCTGAGAGCCTTGGGGGACTGAGATGCCCTAGGTGGCGTTTTAGTCCTGACCAAAAAATTGGGGACACACTGATGGAGTCATTAAATAAAAATTTATGCATTGGAGAATTTCAAGATTAACCAAAAAAAACATGTCATCCATAGGGATGTGGACATAAAATAGGACCAATTAAGCCATAAAGAAGCATAAATAAAGCAAGGAAGGACCAAACAAGTGTGAAAATGAAAGGGTATGCATTTTACTACACTACATTTAGCCCCCACTTTAGTGAGAGGATGAACTTTCTTCAAACTCACACCAAAGTATCCAACCACACAATCAAGAGGGGTTCAAATGTACAAATGTTAGCAGGATAGGATGACAATAATCAAGAGGGTTGCCAAGCCCCTAGGATCAAGATCCTATGGAAAAACCAACATAAGCACAAAAGAACACACTTTCTAATGATATATGAAGCCATAAACAAATCGCAAACATACACCATCAAAGGCAAGAAAAAGGCAAGCGGAAAAGAAAAAAAGGAAAAACTGTAGTGAATCAAGCTTCAACTTGCCGTCCAATGTGGTGGACTGGGTCTAGGCTATTTGTCCAAAAATAAGTTTACAAGTGGAATGTGTTGTCCACTATGAAAAAAAAACACATGCTCACAAGGGCTAGTGGGAGCTAGGAGTCCACTAGGTGAGTCCCAAGGGACCATATCAAAGCCATACCTCCATGAGTTTAATAAGGCACAAAAACAAATGCTCACATAGGCTAGTGAAGTTAGGTGTTCACTAGGTGAGCCCCAAGGTAGTCCGTATCAAAGCCATACCTCCATGACTTTAATAAGGACAAAAAGGAAAAGAAAATGCAACAAGAAAGAGGGATGTTCTAAGGTATTTTGCTTAGTTCATGCGAGGTCTTACTCTTAGGGAACATTATGCTTAATATCTCAAAGAGAGGATAAATACAAGGTCTCATCTTGGGGGAACATCATACCCAAAGCTTCCATGAGAGGACAAGCACAAAAGGGTCTCATCTTGTTTCCAAGAGAGGACAAGGAAATATCATGCTCTTGGAGGAAGTCAAACCCAAAGACACTGCCAAGAGGAAAAACACATCACATCAAGAAAGAAAACCATATCAAGGAACATGAAAGGAAAAAAAAATCAAATGAAATCATATGTAAAAATAATGCCAATGTATGCCCCCACTTTATAGGAATTGCTAACACCATGCTGTGAGAAATTATTTTAAAGTATAAAAAATGAAAATGCAATCAAGAAGGAAGACATGAGAGCTAACCTGGAAAGCCCTATGCCAAGTCATATGTTTCCAAGTAAAGCTACGTCATGCAAGAGAAAAGGAAAAGAAAGGGGTTGCCCCCAAAATGAAAACACCAAACACATAAGGGATCTATGGATTTGGGGTCAGTATGTTCTTTGTTACAATGATATTGGAGAGCTTGGAATTGTCATCGTTCCACAAATACATAGAACTAGAAGAATGTCACAAAAAGAGCAAAAAAAAGAAAAAAAAGAGCCTTTTGGGTCAACATGGAAGAGACATAGAGTGTCTTGACACCTTGCATCATCCCCAAAAGGAAAATGAAAGGCAAAGAAAAGGTAATGAAAAATATTTTGGGTCAACATGAAGGAGACATGAATGTCTCGATGCCTTGCATCATGCCCAAAAGGAAAACACAAGAAACAAAAATGAAAGGAAAAGATAAAAGATTAATTAAAATGAAAAAGTATATGACATATAGAAGAATGAAGGTACACATAGAGGAATGGACATAGAGAGAAAAACATCAAATAGAACATCATGGGGAATCACGGTACGCACATGCAAGCAAACAAAAAGAAAATTGAAAAGGACTAGTAAGGCATAGGCGAGTCAATCTAAAGCAAGTTATCTTCCTCCCCAATCTCAGTCTGTATTAGTGGAAGGTAGATAATGAACCAAAGGGACAACAACAAACACCTTACCAGGACAAGGCCAACAACTTATTGTCCCCACTGAGTGCAAGACAAGAATGGGCCGAGGTAGGTGATGGGGAAGGTTATGTAATAGTGAGAATATATTATTCTACAACTATTACATGATGGGAGGGTAGAGAATATGCTATGTGATCACTGAATAGCAAGTATTTCCATCAAAGTGCTACTTGCTCAATATTTCTCTTAATGCACGACATTCATCAGTATTATGTCCAAGGATTCGATGATATGCACAATGTGTCACTTTTGCATCTTAAGGGTATAGCACAAGCCGGTTCATAGGTGGTAATAATATTAACCCTTGGTTGAGAAGGATTTTTAATTTTCTTTCACTTTCAAGTGGTGGACAAAGAAGTTGCAACTTTTGTAATTTATATGGTCTTTTGCATTTTCTAGATTCACCAACTTCTATAGATGGGGTTAGGGAAGGAGGTCCTAAGATTATTCTATCTTTATCCTTGTTATTGTTATGATCTATTGGTTGTTCTTGAGGGAGAATGATATTCAAGTCAGGGGGAGAATCCAAGATCACCGTACCATCACTTCAGAGTGTTAGATATTCTCTAGGAGGTTTTTCATTATAAGAGGGATCTTGGTATCCTAATCCTTTTGTGTTTTCATTGGTTGTTTTTTGCTCTAAGAGTTGATGAAATTCATGTTCACTTCTTGTGTCACATCCTTGTTTTCTCAAGATGGTGAAGCCTTTGCCATATGTTTCTTCTAGGTTAATTGTAGTGTTTGTTACTTTGTTATCATAAAAGGGTTGAGTGTTTGCTTGTTTAGAGGAACTAGGTTTACCCGTTGTAGGGAACTTAGGTTCAACTTTCGCTTTAGTTTCAGGATGTAAGTAATCAAACATCTTAAGGGGTGGAATTGTTGGAGGATCTGGTTGTTTCATGGAAGGATAGAAGGATGCATTAGATTCAAGGTTATTAAGACAATCATTTATGAACTGATTCATGCTTTCATCATCTTCTCTATTGATGTCAACATCACGAGGAGGACATGCATTAGGAGTTGAGTGAGAATGGGTGAGTTCAATTTCATTAGGGTCATTACAAAAGGCAAAATTGGACATATCTACCAAATATTTCAAGGACATCCATAACATTCCAAAGCACATATCCATAATGCAAGATTGAACAAATGCACTTGAAATGAAAGAAAATGGAATAACGACAATTCTGGAAATTGAAATAGAAAACATAAAGCAGCCCATAGAGGCACAAAAAAACAAATTCAAATCCTGAAAACTTGAGAATCAAAGTCAACAGGGAATAAGATGCTAGGAAGGGCATCTTGGTCCTCCTGATGAGATTTTGAAGTTCTAGAGGCTAAAATAGACAACAAATAATAGAGAGGGATTTTTGAAGCAAAAATCCTGAGAGGGACTAAGACACCAGGAAGGGCGTGTTAGTCCTAGTAGAGTTTTTTTGTAAAAAAATAGGGAATTCTATAATTTCAACAGTGTTTACAGGTTTCCTATGTAGTATGCTAATGATCAGAAATAGAAAAATATGCAAATAAGTGCAAGAAAAAGTAACTATAAATAAGCAATTGAATGCAATAAGAATGCAATGAAGATGAAGAATAATGCAATTGTTAATTTTTCAATGAAATGAAATGATGCAATAAAGTAAATATGCAACCTATATGCGCTTTTCACTAATGAAAATATAGGAAACCCTAAATTCAATTTCACTAATGCAAGATGCAAGATACCTATATGCACTTTCACTAATGCAAGATGCAATGCAAGAATGAATGCTATCTTGATCTAAGGACTTAATATACTCCAAATCAAAAAAGAAAAAGCATTGGGTTCACCAAAATGATGAATGGGAAAAATGGATACCTTTTTGGGATATCACACTTTTCTCATTCAATGTAAGGACCGAGAGATTTCCATTCCATACAAAATGTAGTAATTGAGCAACATTCATTTCAAGTAAGGAGATAGAGGTACATCCATAACATGAAACATGTATTCCATGAATTATCCACAAATGCTCAAGGAAATTTCATATAACATTATCAATTTACATACACCAATAAGGGTGTTACAAATCATCTATTTCAATGATACAATAAACAAGTTTACATAAATGTTATATTCATGAAATAAAGATACAATGCACAAATTGGCTATGCAAGCCATAAAGAAATAGTATAAGAGATATATCCATGACAAAGTAAAGCTTTGCTCCTCATCCGCCTTGAATCCTTTGGTCTTCTTGTGCTAAGGGCCAAGAGTGCGGTTAAGGTGCTTTTTCCACCCAACCATGAAGCACATGACTTCCCCATGTTTCTTCCTATCTCAAATAAATCCCCGACCTTGCTCAAGGAGCCTAGCAACCTAGAACAATACAACAAGAGGGAACTCTCGATGCAATCCTGATGCCTATATGCATTCCTATACTAAGAATGACATATTTATTGCAAACAGGAGGTGGTAGAGACCTACATAACATTTAATTCTAGGCTTTTATTCCATCTATTTCAATGGTACATTGCTTGGTCAAGCATAAACAAAAATAAATTATAGTTTTAGAAAAGGTAAAACTTTTGTCTTTGTGGGTCCACCTTCGACATCCTGTCCTAGAAGTCTACTCATAATGCATAAATTCACATAAATCACATAAATGCATAAACTCAAGCATTTTCTATGTGGCATTTGCAGTAACATATAACATTCCAAAATTTCCATGTTTCCTTGTTCAGAAAATAAATTCCAATATATAATCCCATAAAATGCTTGTCTTAACACAAATTTGTAACTTTCCAAAGTTTACCTTTTTCACTAAAAGAAACATCACACTATTCACGATTTTACCACAATCTGGATTTCATAATAGTTCATAGCCTTGCATGCATTTAGAAGGTAAGATATTTTCTATAGAAGAAAACATTCACATTTAAATGGAAATAAATTATCATTCAGTAAAAATGTACTTGCAGGAGTAATTTAGAAATATATTTATTTCAAGAAAATGAGAGTTACCTCAATTACTAAATTAACAATCAAATAACTATTGTCACAGTAAAACAAACACTTTCAATTACAAAATGCACATTATAAGAAAAGGAGTAATTTTCAAATGGACATAATGTTGGTAATTGTACCCTTTATATAATCATAATAAATCATTCTGGATAGCATGGTTTAATAAATTTGAAATAAAGAATCCTCTCTAAACATTTGTATAAGTATTCTCAGAAATTTCATTTTCTTTTGCACATATATTATTTTAATGTACATTCACATATATACAAACATTTATATATCCATATGTATATATAATTATTATTTATATCTAATTAAAAGTACTTTATACCCAATATAAAAATATTTATGTCTAATCAACACTTACACATAAATTTATCAACTTAACACAAAAATTTCATATTTCCCAACCAGATTCAAATCTACTCATTTTGGTTTAAGAGTTCGTTTATTCTCCAATAAAAGTAAATAGATTTTTATATCAAGTTTTAAATATACATATATTTATATTTATGCACATTTATGGGAAAATTATCAATCCAAAACAAAATATGGTCCCAGCATGGTTATTATTTTAAATCAGAATAACCTACAGTGTTGATATATATAAATACATATACTGCTGTAAATAAATATATATATATATATATACATATCGTTATATATATATACATGTATGTATATAAACATATATATATTTACATTCATAGTTTATATATATATAATCCGTTTAATCACATTTAGGTAAAAGACATGGAGGAAAGATTTTGCAACTGTATTCACACGATTCCCAGTGGACATTACAAAGTTCAATAAGGATTTAAATGGAGAATAGGGTTGGAATGGCTAGCACCCCCCAACTATGGAGGAAGGTGCTGCCTAGGAGGACAACGCTCCCTCCATAGGCTGCGGCCTGTGGAGGGCGCTACCCTCACAGAGCAGCCCTTCCCCATACGGGGAAGGTGCGACAAGGGAAAAACCCCATCCATTATGTTATATAAACTTCAATTTTCTTTGAATTAAATTTGATACAAACACAATATTTATTGGCTGCGAAAATTGTACTTCAATCTATAAAATTTTAAATATAGATCCTATATCTATTTAAATATATATGTATATATATATTTATATACATACAAATATTAGCGTATGTGTATGTATATATGTATATATATTTAGACATATCTTATGTATGCCCAATCTAGAATGTGGTTTTACTCAGAGTTTCACACAAAAAAAGAAAATAATCTAGGAATAAGATATTCAAGACAAGGAGGCTATAAGAATTGTATATAAATATATAAAGAATTTGAAAGGATTGTATAGACATCACTATTATATTTGCACAACCAATACTTTGAATACAAAGATTTTTCCACAATGGTTTTCAAAGTAACTAAATCCTTGAACAATACAGTAAATCTTTTTCATGTATTGGAAATTAAATGCAATGGAAGGAATTAAAAACTTGGAAAAGAGTTGCCTCCAATTGAAACAAAACTCTCCTGCTTTCTCTTCCTTTCTCGGAGCTTGCTCTCTAGAATTCTTCTTCTCCTTCTTCCTTTCTTTTCTCAGAATTCTCTTCTTATCCTCACTGATTTTAAATTTATTGAAAAACTAGGAAAATGAACTATTTGGCAGCCAATTTTTGATATGTTGCAGAGAAAATCAAGAAAAGGATTCAAGAACCATTTTGTTCTCATTACTCATCTTTATCTTTTTTAAAAGATTTCACAAACCTAATCTTGAAATTCCAATTAAATTTATTTTCCCAATGCTTCCTTTCTTTACCGAAAATTAACTTTTTAATTTCACTATATTTATTTATTTCAAAATAAATAGGTAAATGAATACTACTTTATTGTAAACAAAATATTACATTTCTAATATAAATAATAATTTACCAACTAATAAACAATTTTAGTAAAATTGTTTTCACTCAACAAAGCATGTGCACTTATTTGCATAATAAAATTCTTTAAACTAAATTACTTTCTATTATTTCCACTTCATAAGTTAAAATAAAAATTCAAAAAAACACACAATAATGCATCAAATTAAATTAAAACTACATGCATTTAAATGGCACTACGTGCACGTGTGTGTATGCGAGAGTTTCGTTCCTGCTATACCCTTCTAAGAAGCTAACCTTCTCTCATTAGCCACACCCTTGGTCTTCAATGACCTGTAGCTCAATAACCTCAAACACACATCAATAGATTAGTATCCACATAAAGATATAAATCAAAAACATTAAAACTTATGAACTTAAATAACATCTTCCATTTCCATCATATTCAAAATAAATTGCATTCTAAACATTCAACTTTCCTTAAATTAAAGCAACATTTCATATTTCATCACACCAAAACTACCATAGTTTTTCATTATGTATTCAATCACGCACATCCAAGAATATTTCAAGTCCACACAAAGCCAAAAACAAGGAGCATCAGAGTTTGAGACGTGACATTCAACCATTCACTAATGTCCTAAGAGTCCTAATAGGATTGACTAATGACCTCTCAAGGTGAGCCAATTCTCAATTAGGAGGGTCCTAGGAAGGGTTTCTTAAGTTCTAAGGGGTTCACCACCAAGAAAATGCTTGGAAAAGAAAATGTTTGAAAACACGTTGTGATATGAAAAATATCTAAAACTAACAATGTGAGCTAAATGAAAGATGCAAATGATGAAATTATGCAACAGGGAGATGGAATGTGTATACTTGGGAAATCTGAAGATACTGTGAGGATTTTGGAAATTCAAAGAGGCTGCTAAAATATGTTGTGGAGGACTAAGTGGCCCAAGATGGCGTATTAGTCCCACTGCTATTTTTTGGGGAAAATGCAGAGTCTTCAGATCTCATAACTGAATCTCTAAAAATCTCTAAAAATTGAGCCTGGGAGGACTAAGATTCCCAAAATGGTGCATTAGTCCCATTTGAAATTTCTACAAACGCTGAACATGATCTTGAGCTCCAAGGTCTGCACAAGCTTCCCTTCCGGTCTCAGGTTTTGAAACTTTCGAATAAGGCTTGTAAGTGATTTTTCGTGAAGATGACAACTTTGTGATGCAGCTTTGCAACTTTTGCAACTTTGCATTCTAAGTGATCTTCAAGTCCACAACCTAGATCTGGAATAACAAATGTGCAAGATGGGAAAAACTTGTTGTTTGTTAGTGAATGGGGGTTTTCCTTGGTCAAACCCCTTGTTGGTAATTAAACCTTGAAATGAAATAAAAATAATGAAGGAAATGGTGAATGAACAACAGGCAATTCTACAACTCACCAAACCCTTATGAAGTCTGCAAACTTGTGTGTAATGGTTGCAATGGATATGGATCTTGAATGCTTGAAAGATAATGCTTGAATTTATTTTCTTGAATCAAAACCGTACATCATAAATGTTAGCACAACACAAATGATGCAAGAAAACACTTTGATATGATTCTTGAATCTAAAAATGGCTCCAAATACTTGATAAATTTTCTCTTGAATGCTCTTGTGAACTCAATTATGCTATGATAAAAGATCTCACAAAAGACTTGGGTTGAAATGAATCAAGGAACCTTGTATTTATACTTATCTATGCTTAATATCCTAAAATTATATCACACCAAGCCGACATATGAATTCATTAAATAAAGGAGGCTAAATCTTGCTAGAATTTGAAATTAAATCTCAAAAATGACTCAAGGAGGACTAAGACGCCCTAGGTGGCGTCTTAGTCCCAAGTCCTAAAAACTTGGGGTACAGACACCAAAAAGGGTCCCAATCCCAAGATGCCAAAATCAGGGTCCCGAGAGCCTTGGGGGACTAAGACGCCCTAGGTGGCATTTTAGTCCCAACCCAAAAATCATGGACACATCGATGGATTCATTAAATAAACATTTATGCATTGAATAATTTTGGGATTAACCAAAAAAAGATGTCATTCATAGGGCTTGTGGACATAAAATAGGACCAATTAAGCCATAAAGAAGCATAATAAAGCAAGGCGGGCCCAAAAAAGTGTGAAAATGAAAGGGTATGCATTTTACTACACTACACAACCATATGTAGGATGTCATTGTGCCAACATTCAACTAGAAATATAGGGAGAAACACCCACACCAGAACCCGATTCGGGAGCTCCTCTGAAGGATTAAAACCTACATGTTAGGGTTTAATAATTAACCCAATTTGGTTATGGAAATAAGGTCCACCTTCGAAAACTCTAATACGATCCGTCATATAGTTAAAAGTCACCATGAAGTAACTATTTTACAACAATATTATTTCCATCTCACCCTTTAGAGACTAGGTCCATTGAGCCCATGACTCCCAAAATTGGAGTGAAACCCTCATTCCCATGAATTTGCAAAGTAAGGAATGCTTCAAGAAATATTCAATATCCCCCACAATTGATTCTGGTTGAATTACTGCACCAACCTAACCTTGGATCGTTCCACAAAACCATTGATTTTCGTAACACGAGAACCTCTAGACGGAGAAAATCCTCCAATCCCCAAATCATTAGAAAATAAATTATTATCGAAAACCCTCATTGCATGAGATGGAGATTTCACTCCAGCTGTAGATAAAAAATCCAAAGCGAGATTGGCCCTCGAAGATTCCCCTCGATCCATTGCCAAAGAGAAAACAAAACACCCTTATACCTCCACAAATTTAATAAAAATAGACCAAAAACAAGGAGCAATAATATGAGCAACCTATGAACTCCACAAAACCGTATGCAAGAAACACCAATCAGCTAAAACAAATAAGCACCCACAAGAAGGAAGTAGCTCCCTCACATGGTAAAAACCCACCCCAAGCACTCTCCACCAACTCCAAACGTCGATTCAAGCTAACCCCACCACATAGATTTCATAGAGAATAGCAAAAAAATAGGGAACTTGGACATGCAAAGGCTCAACACCACATGTAAGCCATGACCAAAATGGTTGCGGGCCTGCATTCAGATACCCCTACATCCACAACCATTTGCACTTTCTTCACCTTTGTTTAGAGGTTACCTTTTCAATACTAGCTACCACAAAATTTATGATATTAAGGGTATGAGCCTTTTTTTGTTGGCTCTATAGGAAAGAAGCCCCACCATTTCAACAAAGGGTCTCCCATTAACACCATGAAAAATCAGTCTCAATTGTTGACGCGGTATGGAAAGACCCCATGGAGTTTGAACCTTGGTTGTTGGCCCTACAGGAAAGAAGCCCCACAACTTCACCAAAGGGTTGCCCCTCACCCTACATATTTTATTCCTCATTATATGAATCTATTTTTTTTTAAATGCTATTGGTAAGGTCCTAACATCTCTTTATGGAACAACATAATCCACCTCACATTTCTCCCCAAGTACTTACAATAAACCACATTCCTCACACAATTCAATTAGTCTAATCTAGTTGAAAATATAATTAGTGCATTAAATTTTGATAGATAAAATAATAGTAATAACATTCATTGATATTAACATTAAGAGTTCATAACTATTACACACACACCAATTTTTTTTTATGAATACAAGTTCCATCTCTAGTCCAAATTACAATGGAACTAGGGGATCTTGCAAGAAAATAAAAGGATCCTAGGGGATATGACATACTCCCATCCTTAGGGTTAACTTGGCTCAAGTTAATTAAAAAAAATTGGATATTAAATTTTTAATAACATTTTTATCTTCCCAATTGACTCCATGTTCGCCATATTGGATCGAAAGGACATTAACTTACTAGATGGTTTAATTGCATAGCTACAAGTTGATCCTGTCTATGATTGTGAGTGGTTTGAGGCGGACATCTCTAGCCTCTTCGACTTGTAGTGCTTTCCAATCAATTATATTCCTGGGGTCAAAAATATATTTCTTAAGTAAGGTTACATGGTAATATTATGAATGTGAGACAAAGATGGTGGAAGAGCCATTTGATAAGTTACATGGCTAATAATTTTAGTATTTGAAAGTATCTTATGAATCATGGAGCTAATTTAGTAGCTTTGCCAAATTTTATTAAGATGTTTTTAGGTCTAACATACAAAAATACTTTTTCACGTACTAAAAATTCCCTTGGAATCCACTTTGCTTCTACATAACAATTTTGACGATCTAGGGCTTCTTTGATTATTTCCATTTAATTTTTTACAAAATTATAATATTCTTGGAGTACCTCTTTCCCAATAGTTATATGATTATCTAAAACATGACACCCTATAGGTGTCCAACTCTTCTTTCCATACAAAACTTTGAATGGTGTCATTTGAATGGAGAAGTGATAAGAATTGTTATATGAAAACTTGTCTAGGATCAAATTCTCCTCCCACTTAGTGGGTTGATCCATGACATAAATTTGGAGCATACCTTCCATTATTTGGTTAACTATTTGTTTTTCCATCTATTTCAGGGTGGTAGGAAATGCTCCAATTGAGTTTAGTACTGAGGGTGGCCATGAGAGAGGTCCAAAACTTGGAGGTAAATATCTTACCTTTATTAAAATAATCACCCTAGGCATCCCATGCAACTTGACTATTTCCTTTATGAATATTTTAGTTGAAAGAGGAGCGTCATCCTTCATATTGCCTAGTATGAAGTGTGATACCTTGGTCAATTTATTAAACACTATCAAAATAACATCATGTTAGTTTTGGGCTTTGGGTAAACATGCCACAAAATCCATGAAAACTATTGAACATTTATGCTAGGGAAAATTGTGAGGATGGAGGGTTCCTATAGGAAGATGATGTTATGCCTTGACTCACTAGAATTTTAAATATTTGACAATAAAATTGTAAGAGTTGATATAGAATAACTCTACACCATGCAATATTTGGCTGAAGATTATAGCCACCCAAGATCTAGGAACTTCACGAAAGCACAAGAGAGATCAATATGAAATGATCAAGATTGCAATGAAATTGATTATCCAAGAATATGTTATTACAATATGTTATGAGACCACCTAGTTATATAGCCAAGGTGAGACATAGGATTAAATAGGATTATGACAAGTGTCTTAATACTATGTCATGTGACAACATATCACAACTACCTAGGACACATGTGTTGTAAGCCAAAAGATAAGATAAGATCTAATAACACCTTCTAGAAAGATTCCTTCCTAGGACCTAAGTAAAGTTAACATGTAAATAAGTACCCTAAGTCCCCTAGTAATGAATTAACTAGGTACAAGACTTTATTTACACCAACAAAAATTAGGTACGTCCTTATTCATTCTTGGCCAAAAGTAATGAATTTTTATATCTAAATGTATTTTACTTACCCCAAGATGTGCTTGATAGGGCATATTGTGACCTTCTGTGAGGATTTCTCAATATTAAAAACCCTTCTTTAGGTACATAAATTTGGTGTAGATAATGAAGGATACCATCTTCTCCCACATGATACTTTACTAGACTAGTCCCTTGTTTCAATTCTAGCCTTATTTATTGATAAAAGGGATTCCATGCTTGCATTTTCTTGATCTTTTCTAGCAAGTCAAACCTTAGCTAGGTGATATCAACTAGTCTAGCCATTTGACTTAAGGAATTTGTAAGTTAATTTTCTTTTTCTTTAACATATGAAATATATATCTCATAATTACTTAGGAATTACAAAAAACTTATAGTTATATCATTTTAATTAGGTTATGTGAGAAAATATTGGAGTCTCTTGTGATCAATATTCAATTTAAATGGTATCCATATAAAATAGTACTCCCATACCTTTAATGCATGCATTCTTATAGCTAGCTCCAAGTCATGGGTGGGGTAGTTGAGTTCATGATCCTTCAATTTTCTAGAATCAAAAGTGATCACACACCCATTTTGTATAAAAAGCCCTCCTAACCCATACACAGAGGCATCTATCTAGACTACAAATTCCTTTTCTAAGTTAGGGACTTACAAAATTGGTTTGGTAATAAAATATTCCTTCAACTATTAGAAAGGAATATCACATTTCTTGGTCTATTCAAATTTTTCCATTTTAATTGAAAAGAAGTTGTTGTGTTGGATACCTTGGAGAAGTTTTCTACAAACCTTTGATAATATTTAGCCAATTCCATAAAGCTTCTTAGCTCTCTATTAAATTCTTAGGGATAGGCCAATCTATAATTGTTTGAATTTTGGTTGGGTCCATTATGATTCCTTGGGTTGATATAATATGCTCAAGATGATGTAACTTGGGTTGAATTAAGGAACACTTAGATAGTTTCCCAAATATTTTAATCTCTCTTATTATTTGAACTATTATTCTCAAATGATCCTCATGTTCTTATATATTCTTAGAATAAACCAAGATATTATCTATAAACACCAACACAAATTTATCCAAGTAGTCAAGGAAGATGTGATTCACAAGGTCCACAAAGCAGAGGGGTTTTTTTTAAGACTGAAAGGTACTACTAAGAACTCATAATGGGTGTCTATTTTGAGAACATAATCCTCATTAATCCTTATCTAGTGATATCTTGACCTTAGGTGTATTATAGAAAAGATAATAGATCCATTAACTTGGTCAAATAATTACTTAATTCAAGGAAGGGGATATCTATTTTAGATGGTCACCTTATTCAACATCCAATAGTTAATGCATAATCTCAAGGTTTCATCCTTCCTAATGAACAACATTAGAGATCCCCAAGGAGACATAGTAGTCCACATCACTCCATTCTCCATTAAGTCCTATAATTGCATCTTAAGATCTTGTGGTTTAGTAGTTATATAGGAGTGAATTTGCACCCCTTGTGTAAATTCCCTTTTTGCATACCCTCACCTTAGAAAATCAAATCTGAAGGTGAAATTCCACATCACCGTCCTACCTTCCATCCACTTGGCACATGTTTTGTGCATCGGTGAGGGAATTTTCATAAGGGACGTGAGTGCCGCATGCAGGACATCTATGTGGAACATTGTCGTCCCTAATAGATTCCCATGTCTGGAGTCCACAAGGATGTTACACGCCTAATTGGGGTCAAATTGTAACACCTCTGTGTGACCAACTAACCCGAAACAGATGCTTTTGGTCTTCAAATCCATCCATTTCATTTCACTTCATCCTCTTGACAATTAATTCAATCTTCTTCACACTCTAGGATCTCTTGAGCACATTCTTGAAGCATTCTACTAACATTTTCAAAGCTTGGGAATTGCAGCAGCTTAATACTCCATCAACTTCACTTTTGTTCATGTGAGGAATCCATAGAAGTTGTGAGCTTGGAGTCTTGCGAGACCTCCCTTCATCACTGTTGTGGATGTGGTGACTTTGCGAAGTTCGTTGCTTGCATTCTCCCTTCATTGGCCTTGAGAGCCTTTGGGTGGAGGTGGTAATGCTTACTCTCTCTTTTGTGGTTTGGTTGAGTAGTATAGCATTGTTTTGTAGTGTTTAACAATCTCTCCTTCTTTCCCTTATTGTACTTTCTACTCCGTTGCTTTTATGGCTATCCGTGGAGGTGGAAACAACAAAGCAGGGGTTTGATTGAGGCAAACCCCTATACAACCCCAACAATTTTCCCCTTCTTGCTTGTGTGTAGGTGCACGTGTGCATGGAGCTCATAGGAAAACTAGTGTTTTAGTAAGATAATATTCATCACCCTAGTTTTAATCTACTTACTTTATTAGTTATGCCTTTACTTTTTGTACTTTATTCTATTCTTTTCCTTAAAATCAATTACCTAGGCTGTTAGCAGGCTTTTAACAATTTTCTTATCATACTTTACGTTTTCTGGTTGTATGGACACTAGCGCACCAGACAGGTGCCAACATGCTGCATTGTCATCCTAGACCTATGTTGTCATCCTCAGACAAAGAGTTGTCTGAGGTACAATTTGGACTCTAGAAATTGGCTCATCTAGCCCCAACTAAATTTTTGGATTTGTAGAGCGACATAAGCACTTCAGAGTGCTCTTCATTCTCGATCCTCATCCCAAAACATCTGTTAGAGTGAGTTGAGTTAGGGAAACCCTCCACTCTTAGCTCTCCATGACTTGGAGCCTTGATGTGGTTGGTCCCCCTCTCTTAAATTTTTAGTGAATCCGATGTGAACAACATCTTTGCATTCACCTGTGTTGAGACTTTTCACGCGCACCTGGTGGTTGTCGTAGCTCTGAGTGTTGTGAAGTTTTATGAGCATCACAACCCAGTTGGAAACTTTTGGGTACATTGTTAGGAGAAGTGTACGACACTTACCAATGGAGAAGATGAAGGTCACTTCTAGTTTTGCCTCCAGTTTTTCCATTGGTATAACTACTGACCATACCACTGGTTTTCCTACAAGTTATGCTGATGAGATGGGTTTCATGGAAGAAACCACTCATGTGCCTACCCTCCAACATCTCCTATGGCTTTGTTCATAGATGAGGATGATGTTGTGCATATTCCTGTGGAAAACCTTATGGCATTAGATAATAGATTGCTAGAACTTGTAAATAATTTAGAGAAAGTGCCAAGCATGGCAAGAGCCTCTAGACTTACTGGCAAGGTGAGAAATTTGTTAGGGAATGATCAAAAAGGCATAGAGTTTCTATGAGGCCTTGCCGATCTAACCAAAGCTTATATCCCTTTGTATAGGCGTAAATCAGGTACCACTCGAGGGGAATTACTTGATGCCTATGAAAGAAAAATAGGTTTTTCAATGCCCACCACGTCTATATGCATGGCCAAAACATGGCCCTCAATCAGTTTCTCTTTTTCTTCCCAAAGGCCTAACACTCTCAAGGTGAATAAAAAACCCCTTTGGTTCAGTTTCACCCCTCCTACTACCCTTGGCAGTGGCGACTCCGGTGGAATGGGTGGTGCTAGCTTTGGTAGCATCACTAGTGGAGGTGGATTTGGTAGAGGCCATGGTGGTGGTTTCAATAGTGGTGGTGGCTTCGGTGGAGGCCCTACTGGTGGTGGTGATTTCAGAGGTGGTCATAACGGTGGCTCTGGAGGTGGTTCTGGTGGTGGTGGTTTTGGAGGGTCCATTGGTCCTTTGTCATCTTTTGACCCTATTTTAAATGCCTTTCTTCAAAACATGGGTTGAATGTAAAACTAGTTGGAAAGCTTTTCCCAGGCCTCTACCCAGCCTATCTTTCAACCTTTCTTTCAACATAGCCTATTGTCGGTAGTAATCCTAAGTACTCCCTTCCCACAAGGGATGGATATTCCCAAATTTGAGAAGTATGGTGGCAAAGGGGACCCGCAAACACATGTGTCTACCTTTAATGCCATGTGCAAAAACTTCTTCCATCATGACACTTTGATGGAAAAATTATTTCCTTGATCTCTCAAAGATGCAACACTTGAGTGGTACTGTTCCTTGCTTGACAATTCTATATTTTCATTTGATCAACTTGTGAATCAATTTCTCTGGCAGTTCCAAGCTAACATTGGTCCAAAGATGACCTCGGATCTCGTCCAATGTAAGTAGGGGATAGTGAGAAGATAACTGATTTCATAGCATGATATCAAGCACTCTTCTCACAGATCTTGTACCCACTTCCTAATTCTGATGTGCAAAAGGTGTTTGTAGGTAACTTGTGGAGACCTTGGCAGGAAAATTTTTCCCTTATGAAATACCCTTCCTTCACGCATTTGTGTGTTGTATTACAAGAATATCAACAAACAGTAGTTCAGATCGAGGGATCCTCCTCGCGCTTCCGTTCATAAGGAAATTCTATTATATCTATCTCAGGAAATGGTAAAGTTGTTGTGAATGTAGTCACCATGACAAACAACAATAACCTCATATGCAACAAAAAGTTTACAAAGTTAGCATAATGTTATTCTTCCATCTTGCAAAAGTTGTTGAAGGATAAGATCATTACCTTGGAAAACACTCAACCTCTCAAGGGACCTTATCCTGATTGGTATGATGTGAATGCTTTTTGTCAGTACCATCAGGTTAATGGGCATGATACTGAGCATTGTATGCACCTGCGTCATGAAATACAGGATCACATCGATGACAGTACCATTCGTCTTGATGGGATGAAACAAAATGCAAATAAATTGGTGGTGAAAGCCAATAGTGAGTTGCAGATATACATAGACCCATTTTTGTCTCACTTTGTTAACTTAATTATTGGTCCCTCTAATTCCTCTACTTAGCCCTCAGAGTACGTTAACATGGTCTCGGTTACTCCTTCCTTGCAGCCTACAACTGGTTCACTAGACGTGACGTTCACTTCATAGGACATGCCCTTGAATAAGAAGCCCTCTCCCCTCTACATTCCTGTTCACCTCAATGGGAACATTGTGACAGGGGTCTTAGTTGACCCCATGAGCAGAGTGAATGTTATTACAAAGGAGACATTATGGCTGAATTCAATGCAAAGAGAGGAGTGTGAAGAAACAAAGTTCACCATTCGTACGGATGATGGCCTCTCTCTCAAGCCATATGGCTCAATAACTCTTTTTTTCCTAGTTGGACCTAGGGCCGTGAATATGACCTTTGATGTTATTCTAGAATCTGATTTGTTCAGAGTGAAGTTAGGCATCCCATGGCTGGCTTCTATGAACAAAATTGCTTCCATTGTTCACAAATGTCTAAAATTCTGCCATGAAGGTGTCATGGACTTCATGCATGACACTAGATATCAATTGTTGGTATCCCATGGGGGTTATTCATTAGATAATTTTTGGCTCACCTCGATTGGTCTGCTTCCCTCGAGAATGAAACAACTTTATTGAAACTATATAAGGTATAAGATCGGGGGCAAGGGATAGCCGAAAGTGACTCCTCTAGTAGTACAACAACAAGCTGCCTCCTCTTCCTGAAAGTGAAAGGAGAGGTCTCCTTTTCCTCAAGGTGCCTCTTCTACTCCCCTTTCTGAAGAATATTTTTGGATATCTACTCTTGTATTCCACATAAGAAGTCCGATGGTGCCTATTTGGCATAAATCCAAGATCAGGATATCGAACCTTCCTACTGTGCCTCCTAGACCTTGGCCCTACCTTTATGGTAGAAGGAAAGGTCCCTATGGGGAATCCTCTGTCTTAACCTCCATGTCCTCCTACTGCTCTTGCTCTTAAAGTAGTGAATGGGAAGAGGTCCACCGTTGAGGAGCTAGAGCCGACTCCCCCCGCTATCTCTCAACCTCTTCCTCCTACTCCCATTCAGGAGTCTATCCCTTCGTCGAAGATGGCTATAATGGAAACTCCTATGGCTAAGAAAGAGCCTTATATCCCTTCTCATCTCTTGGCATGTAGCTTAAGAGTCATAGAAACCGCCTTGCACACGAACGCGAGCGCCAAAAAAAGGCTCTGGCGGCTGAGTAGGCTACTTTATAGAGGAAGGAAGGGGAGTCAACCGCCCCTATTTTAGGGCCTCATGCTGTGTACTCCTCTCTCCTCCCCCTGCTTTCATTAAATCGAATTTGGTTTTTCTTCTGGCTCTTGTTGCGAGCGTGAATGCCCCTAACCCTAAAAAGGTACAGGTGTTCATTGCTCCTTTAGTTGAGCCACCTCTTTTGATCTCCCTCCTGAACATCCTACCATTTCCTAAACCTGTGGACATGCCGAATACTTCTGTGGTGTCCTACGGTTTTCTCCTCTTCCTCTACGCCTCTTGGCTCGTCTATGGTGATTTCACATCCTTTGATGAAGCAGAAGGTGGAGGTTGGACCTTCCAGCAATGGGGGGTGTAAGAGGAGTCCCCCCTCTTCAAAGGGTTGTCCTACATTAGCATGTATCGTCCTTGTGACAGAACTAGCTTTGGCATCCCTTGAGTTTGTCACTGCTCCTGAGTCACTCAGTGAGCCAAATAGTGAATCTTGGGCACCACCTTCCCCATTTGTTGAGGTAACACATGGCACTCTCGTAAAGTGCATTTTTAACTCTTTAGACGAGGTCTCGACCTTGTTGGCGATTTTCACGAAATCACTGACCATAGCTCCACAAGAGCCGAGTGGAGAAGACCTTGCAAGGCCTTCTTCCTTGGCCCTTGTTGTGGGAGGGTTGAAAGCTCCTCCCCTTAATATTCCACCACTATAGGCTCATCTTCCTTCCCCTTATAACGATCTAGACTAGGAAGTCGATGACCTCTTGGTTGATGAGTGCTAGGGGGGGCATCTTCTTTACCTTTAGATTAGATGTGTGTTTGTTGTGATGTGTTCCCTCGTGCTTGCGTTATGTGTTCCTGGATGACCCTTGTCACCCTTGTAGGTGCTTGGATATAAGAGTGGTTGTGTCATAAACTTCCTCTATTTGTGGCATCATTTTTCCTCTGTTATGTGTATTGATTTTTGGCAAATTGGGGATTGTGCGAAGTGTTGGGGGAATTTAGGCTTCCCTTCCATGTTGACCGAATTTTTTATGTTTACCTTGTTTTCTCGCACATTCTTCATATGGTATGATATAGTAGGGGGTTGATGACAGTTCATCTATATACTATTACAATACTTATATATATTTATGAGAAGCTCTGACCCCGAAATATCAGGCCACCCTTGTGTCCCTTGTCCATGGCGTTGCTATTTCTCTTTCACTCTTTTATCTTTCTCTCTTCTTTGCTTGAGTTGTCCCTTGTATGTGTGACAACACCACTTTCATAATGTTTTGATTTTCAAAAAATTCATTCATTTCCAATAGATCTTTTCTCGAGAATCGTTGCAAATTTTTTCAAAAAATCGTATTCTCAACTTGGACCCCTAGTGAAATGTGTTTCCTTCATCATGGGTTCGCAAAGAAAGAACTTGAAGAAATTTCCTCTGAGGTGGGAGCAAATTTTCCTATGGGAGAAGCCTCAACCTTCCCCTCATGAGGGGGAATTTCATGCCTTTCAAATTCCTTGATGAAGTGAACATCTTTCAAAAGGATTCCTTGATGTTGAATCGATTTGCGAAAAACATTCTTGCACTTTCAAACAACGCATCTCTTGAGTGGACACCTCTTCTTTTGAAGGGTTCTCAAGGGACTCCTTTGAAAGCCTTTCAATCTATTGACTATCTGCGTGATTGTCTTTTTGTCTTCCTACGTGGCTGCTTTTGTTTTCTGACATGTTTTATCTACAGATTAACATGTTTCTTTGCAGGTGCGCTTGTGAAGCTACTTTCCAGTCTGACTCTATAGAGTCCCCTTTCACTGGGATTCCTTCATTAGAGAGTACTTGGGGGAATGCCTTCTTGCAGGTCTGTGGCCCTATGAGGCACTTACATCCTAAGAGATTTTTCCATTGTTGGTCCAAGGGCCTTTGGTGTATTTTGTGCAACTTCGTAGTTCCACTGAGCTTTTGTTGAAACCTCCTCAGGAGAGAGTACCTGTGGAGTCCTTTACCTACCCTGCGCTTTTGAGTTTTCCAGATTGCAGTCTACTTCCTTGATGGTTCAGGTATACATCTCTAACTCTTTAATCTACTTTATTGAACACTCATCGATACTCATGCTCACTAAATTGGGGGAAAAATGTATAGGAGAAAATTTGCACCCTTTGTGTAAATTCCCCTTTTGTATACCCTCACCTTAGAAAATAAAATTTGAAGGTGAAATTCCACATCACCCACCTTCCTTCCATCCACTTGGCACATTTTTTGTGCATCAGTGAGGGAATTTTTTTAGGGACGTGAGCGTGACGATTGGACGTTTGCGTAGTGTGTTGTCATCCCTGACAAATTCCTACATATGGAATCTACAAGGACATTACACACCTGATTGGGGTTAAATTGTAACACCTTTGTGCGACCAACAAACCTGAAACAACTCCTTTTGGCCTTGAAATCCATCCATTTCACTTCACTTCAACCTCTTGATAGTTAATTCAATCTTCTACACACTTTGGGATCTCTTGAGCACAGTCTTGAAGCATTCTACTAGCATTTTTACAACTTAATACTCCATCAAATTCACTTTTGTACATTTGAGGTAGCCATAGAAGTTGTGATCTTGGAGTCTTGTGAGACCTCCCTTCATCACCGTTGCGACTGTGGTGACTTTTCCAAGTTTTTTGCTTGCATTCTCCCTTCATTGGCCTTGATAGCCTTTGGGTGGAGGTGGTAACGCTTCACTCTCCCTTTTTTGGTTTTCTTTAGTAGCATAGTGTTATTTTGTAGTGTTCAACAATATATCCTTCTTTCCCTTATTGTACTTTCTACTCTGTTGCTTTTCTAGCTATCCGTGGAGGTGGAAATACCAAAGCAGAGGTTTGATTGAGGCAAACGCCTATACAAACCCAACAATTCCCCCTTCTTTCTTGTGTGTAGGTGCATGTGTGCATGGAGCTCACTGGCGAATTGGCATTTCAGTGAGCTAATATTCATCACCCTTGTTTTTATCTACTTACTTTATCAGTTCTGCCTTTATTTTTTGTACTTTATTATGTTCTTTTTGTTAAAATCAATTATCTAGGTTGTCAATAAGTTTTTGGCACTTTTCTTACCGTACTTTACATTTTCTGGTTGTATGGATGCCAATGCGCCAAAGAGATGCCAACGCGTCATGCTGTCATCCTAGACTTGTGCTATCTTCTTCAGATAGAGAGTTGTTTGAGGTGCAATTTGGACTCCAGAAACTAGCTCATCTAGGCCCAACTAGATTTTTGGGTTTACAGAGTGACAAAAGCACTTGAGAGTGCTCTTCATTCTCGATCCTCATCCCAAAACATTTGTTAGAGTGAGGTAAGTTAGGGAAGCCCTTCGCTCTCAGATCTCTATGACCTAGAGCCTTGGCATGGTTGGTCCCCATCTCTTATAGTAGTATTCATTCTTTAAGGAGCCTTTGAAATAGGCTCATCCCCTAGAATCAAGTTGATAAAAAATATATTTGTTTCTTAGGAGGTAAGCTTGACAACTCTTTGGGAAATATATCTTGGGAATTCCTAGATAATTGGTTGATCATCTATACAAGGAGTTGGTTCTTCACTACCCTCCTCTACCTTTACAAGATAGATTTTGTTTCCTTTCTCACTTCCCTCTTAGCTTGCATGGTCAATATCATTCTCACCACTACTAATCTTTGGATTCCCTAGAGTACCACTAGTTTCCCTTGATCATCTAAACACCCAATATCTTATGGTAGCAATCCAAATTGGCTTGGTTCTCCTTGAAACAATCCATCCCTAGGATTAGATCATAGGATCTTAACTAAGTGACCCATGGGTTTACCTTATTTCTTATAATATCTAGATCAATTTCAACTTCTCATAGGAAAAAATGGATCTTTTAATTCTTTCTAGAACCAAACTCTAATTCTATCTAGACCCAAACTCTAATTCTATCTCTTATCAACTTAGATTTTTATGATCAATGTTAATTTTGTGTATCACATTAGGAGAAAAAAATCTATCTATGGCTCCTAAGCCTACCAAAATAGAAACGAGTTTTCCATGAAGAGTATCTTGAAGCTATATGAGTGAGGCTTAATTATCAACTTGCCAATTATTTACAAATACATAAATTTTGGCAGGTGGATAGGTGGTTTTATTTGGATTCCTTGGGCACTCATTTTTGTAGTGGTAACCTCCACATATCAAACATCCATCTACTTGTCCTATTTTTTCACTTCCTTGGCTGTCATGGGTTCAACGTGTGTCACTTTCCTTGATATTTTATATTGTTTTTCTTTCGTATTTGTTTCAATTTTTGACCCATGGTTCCTTCTATAGTTTTGGCCTCTTTTAAATCATCAATAAGGCTTCTCCATAAGCATAGATTCTTAAAATTCCTAATTTTTCATTAGAGTGATTGGATGAATGGGACTTTTATTTTCACTCTTACTTGCTTTTCTACTTTTTATTGACAACTTGGGCTACTTCAATGACTTGGTTCAAGATTTTGGGCTAAGTAAGCGTGGTTGTAAATAAAATGTTCTTATCCAAACGCAAAATAATTTTTTTTACATGTTTCTCTTCTTCCTTCATATAGTGAACATGATGGAGTAGGCCCATGAACTTAGATTTATACTTTACTATTGACATTCCCCTTGGTGCAATGAGTGGAATTATATCATATTTTGATCTTGATGATGAGCCAATTGGTACTACTTGTAGATCAATTTGTAAAATTATCCCAAGTTAGTTGGATTAAATCATAATTTTTAATCTCCACAAGGTGATCCAACCATAGTGATACTTCTCCTTCAAGCTAGTAGATAAAATTTTTGGATTTAGTATTGGAATTTAAATCCACCAACCCAAAATACTTATTCATCCTAGTCAACCATGCTTTACCTACATCTCCACCCCTTATCCCATTAAACTTAGAAGCTTTCATTTTCTTCAATTCTCTAATCAATGGGTCCTTTCTCGTACACCATTGTTTCCCTTCTAGCAAATTAATGTAGGCAAGAATTCTAGAGCTAATTTCATAATCTTGATCTATAAGCTCATTGAGATCTCTAACTAGCTCCTCAATTACTATGCATTTGTTATGATTGGTATGTTACTCTTTTTTCCTCATCAATTCCTCAATTTTCTACTCTTGTGATGATATTTTTGTGTGAAGGGAAATCATCTTAGCTTACAATTGCTCTATTATGGTTGGAGGTGGGAAAATGTAGCCCTATATGTAAGTATAATTTTAGTGAGTCTAGGACTTGCTTCCCTCCTTAAAGTCCTCTCCATAATGGTAAGTTGATTTTGTGAGGTAAAAGAGAGTATTATTTTAATTTAGTTAATTAATCCATCTTTTAGATATTTACTTAATTTTTTTTTTATCAAGGTTATAATATGCAACAAATTTCATAAAGGAAATTTATTGCTCAAATTTTTTTAGAAGTCCCATCTTCAATGAATTGCTTAGTACCATCATGAAAAAGAATAAATATTTTTATAATTTCTCACTAGTAGTTACTAGCTTACATAAACATGATGATGGTTATTTAATACTTGATCATCATCACACACACATTTTATAGTACATAATAGTATAATTTACATCCCCTTTGGTTTATTCCTTTTTGAGGTTCCCATAGTTATAGACACACTAGCATGAACATGACTATATTTTGTAATTGCTTCCTTCAAAAGGGTAGGTGCATTATACCCAAAACCAAAAGGAAAATATCAAATAGTTGATGGCTTGGACTTGGGGGTAGGGCAAGGGAATTCCATTGGTGGAATCAAGCTCTTAGAAGGTTTAACCACTCCTTTTCCCTTTTAAATTTTAATATGTTTAAAATTTATAGCTAGTGGTTTAGAGTCACACATGGTCTCGACTTTAGTTTTAAGTAGTGTTGTAACCATTATTTTAGATATATCTAGGTCATTATGTCAAGGTTATTCTTTCCTCGAGGCCTTCTTTGGCCCCTTTTCCCATGACCCATGACTATAAAACAATTTAATGTGATTTGAACAATGAAAGTGCATGCATCTAGGTCCCAAGGTTGAAATCTAAGCTTTGATACCAATGTAACAATAGCCCCAAATTGACCCAGTTTAATCTAAAATATTTTTAAATATAAAGAAATTCAAATCATAGTAAACATAAGGTAAAACTAAACAACTAAGAATCAACCATGCAATGAAGTATTAATATCTAACCAATAATATAAGATTCCATGTAGTCATGAATAAATAATGTGTTATCTATATAATACAAATTTGAATATGATAATATAATTGAGGAAGGTTAAATATCATTACTAAATGAAATCATACCTTATTTGTTTACTTGAAGATAAGTTGTATACCTATCTTTATATTTCCCATGGATCAGAAGAGGGTGCAATATGATCCCAACCAAGTGGATATAAGTCCCTATCTACCCCATCCAAGTAGATTCCATGTTCTGTTGAGAGATGCCAATCATGCTAGCCCACTCATTCTCATAAGGTAATACTTATTAACCATTTACCCTAGGAAGTACTTGCCACTGCTAACTTGAGTTACCACTTTTGAATAAGAGTATACCAAGGATTTGATTATGGGGTTAGACTAAAATCTTACTTACCTATTCATCTTTAGAACTTCATTTTCCCCTGCAATCCACCAAATGATTATTCATCAAATCCACCATCCATTTTCTACATAATTTTGGCCCTACGACCCACATTCCACTAGTAAAAGCATCCTATAGACATCTGAATTTGACCACTCTTGTATGGTCAAATTCGCCCCCTTTATTCTTCTATTTCATATCCCCCATTGATATTGATTAAATGATTTATTTGATTAATATTCTCCCTTTTCCTAAGGTTCCTAAGGTATTTAATTTAATAATTAAATACTTTACCTTTTATCCCATTTCCTCTCTAAATTAAATAAATACATCAATTTATTTAATTTCGTCATTTGGACTTTTGAATTTAAATCAATTTTAAATTATCCCTTTTTCTCTCTCCTTGTCCCATTCTCCATAATCTCCCTTTAATCTAGATTAGTTTAATCAGTCCATGATTAGGATGTGCACACCTTTAATCAGGATTAATGTCACATCCCCCATAACTTGCAACTTGTCCCTAATCCCTCATTAGCCTCCTTAATCACTTGTTTGCACAACCTTGATCATGTGATTAGGTCAACCCAATCCTCATGCCATTTATGGAATACCTCCAAGTCAACCATCATAAATTTTTTCTCCATTTAGCCAAGGCAACCTCTTCCCCATGTGAATTAAAAATTCACATTTATTCCTCCAAGGCTTTCCTCTTCCCCATGTGGGTTATTGAGAAATTTTAAATTCCTCATGTGTCACATCTCCTACATGGGGACAAGGACCTCCTTTATGAGGAGATCTTGTCCCAATCCCAAGGTACTTCCAAGTACCTTCACATCATGTGAATTAAAAATTCAAATTTATTCCTCCAAGGTTTTTCTCTTCCCCATGTGGATTATTGAGGAGTTTTAAATTCCTCATGTGTCACATCTCCCACATGGGCACAAGGACCTCCTTTATGAGGAGATCTTGCCACAATCCTGAGGTACTTGCAAGTACCTCCACATCACTTTCCCTCTTGACACCTCATTGCCACATGGAAAGATGTGAGGACTTGTGAGTCCTCAACTCACCATAGCCCTCCATCTTGTCCGTGGTGGCTAAATATTAGCCTTCCATTCCTTAGAAGGAATTTTACCCTAAAAATAGAGGATTTTGAACTCATTTTCAATCATTCATTCACACATTCAAGCATTCAAACACTCAAGTTTTCAAGCTCTCACACCATACTCCATTGGTGAAACCTTTGAAGCTTATTTTGCATCCATTTTGTGCATCCACTCACATACCCACTTGCACCATTAGAATCTCCATCATCTCACAATCATTTTGCATCTAGTTTCATGTGATTTTCCATCTGAAGGAGCACACAAACAATCAAATCAATAGGGCCAACTAAGCAATCAACTAGGGAAAGGTAACTTATTGGTTTTCATATTTTCTTTGTTCAAGTCTAGCTAGGCGAATCTTGAGGTGTTGTTTTGTGTTTTTCTTCCTTTACATTTCATTTGTTTTTCATTATTTTGGGTTAGAAAACATGCTTTACACATTTCTAGCACACCCAGTGGGACCCACGTCATGGGTCTTTTCTTTCACGTTCTTTGTTGTTTGAATTTTGTAGGTTTAGGTTTACACACAGGGGTGAATCTGCCCTGAACGAGCGAATTTTCACATCACAAGGGAAAATTTTCCCTTGAAAATAAGCGAATCTGCTTGCAACAGAGGTGAATCTACCTCTTGCAAATTCACCTATTTGACAAGTTTGGGTGAATTTTCTCCTTGTTCAGTAAACAAGCGAATTTGCACTTGCAAAGGGGTGAATTTGCTTCTGGTTTATGAGACAAGTGAACTTATTCTGAGTCTAGATAAGCAAATTTTATTAGTAAATAGGAAAATATGCATAGCAAAGGGGTGAATTTTCCATCAGAATAGGCAAATTTTCCTCAAATAGAGGTGAACTTGAGGTAAACCAGAGACCTAAACTTTTTAGTTTCAGTGTTCGTTTAGTTTCGTTTTAGGTGTTGACCTGCTAACTTGTCCATTTGTGAGTGTGTCTTCTTTTCACTAACATTTTGTGCAGCCGTTTCTTGCTCGTCCAAGGTTGGAGGTTCAAAACTACTAACATTTTCTTTCAGAATGATCGGTCCCAACTCTTTTAGTTTAGTTTGCTTGTTTTTCATACTAGTTAGGCACACATTGACTTAATTAGAGGGTCAATAAACCTTGCTTGTTGTGCTTGTGAGTGAATTGTTGATGTATCCAATCCCCTTGCGCCATTTGGAAATGCTGGGTGATGAGAAATCCCAGTTCACTCTAGTCCATTTTTGCATTCCTAGGAGGTGCTAGTATGACTAAGCTCTCCCCTTGCACTACGTGTGAGCCTGGGGACTAGCTAAAAATGTCTAGTATCTTCTTCTCTTAGTAGGACCTTCTTGGGTATTTCATCACCCTAAGGGACAATCCCAACCATGTGTTACTAGCGGGGTATATAAAGGGGGGAGAGCCAAAGCTGTACCCCAATCTAGTCATGTCGTGTCTGGGGGAGTGTCGAAGCTAGGGTGATACTTAGATAAGATGTCAAGAGTTGGTCTGAGTTTCTAGTACCTCATTGGGGCTCTTGACTCACGCTTGTGACAGGCTGGTGTTCACGGTTGTGCCCCATGTACCATGTGTAAATCGAGGACTCCCTAGATAGCCTTATTTAGCCTAGATAGAGACCTATGTTTAGTCGCGGCTTGGTGTAGTGCAGGGGATGTGCACTGTACCCCAAATTTACTCACCACGTACTCCCTTGGGTTGAGATAGAAATCCTTGTGGTGGACTATGATAGTCCTTGAGTGAGAGTGTGAAGGTGAGCCTGTGGCATTTGTAGATGACCCTGTGCCACTGGAATGCTAGCTATCTACCTTTGTGAGAAAGGGTGGTCTAGTGAACCACCCTAGTATCACAAAGTATTAACCTTGGGTTGTCCACTCAAGGTGGTGGGCCTACATTGAGTTTGTAATCCCATATCACTAATTCTAGGTTTGTGCTGCTTGACATGTCTTCCTTATGTGATACCGGTGCTTTTATTTTTAGTTGAGTTAGCCTTTCCTTCTATTTTTTGCTTGTTGTCATTTTCTCCTTTGCCATAGTTAGCTGTTTCATATCCAGTCCACTCCAAGTCAGTCATTTTGGGTGAATTTTCCTTTGTTAGAGGTGAATTTTCTCCCATTTGGGGTGAACCTATTGTCCACAGGGGCGATCTCATTTTTTGTCTAAGTCATTTTGTCAGTCGTTTCTTATCAAATTCATCTGTTTCTTGAGAATAGGTGAGTTTTCTTCCATCTTGGGTTATTTGCACCCTAAACGGCGAATTCACCTTCCTATCCAAGTCTTTGTTTGTATGTTTCATGATTTAGGCGAGTCTGTTTGGTGAATGGGTAGTCCCATTTTTGGGTGAATCCATATTGTTCAAGAAATAGGCGAATTTGTCACCCCATTAGGAAAGTTTGCAAATCAAGTCTACCCATTTACATCTATTTTGGGTGAATTTGTCACGATATTGGGTGATTTTGCACCCTATTTAGGTGAATTTTCTCCTGTTTAGGTGAACCTGCTAGTTGTTTAGGAAAATTTGACTATTGTTTAGGCAAATCTACTAGCTATTTGGGCGAATTTGTCACTGTTTTAGGCAAACCTGTCAAAGTTTAGGTGAATTTGTTAGTGTTTTGAGTGAATCTGCCCCCTATTTAGGTGAATCTATCCCTTTTTGGGTGAATTTTCTCCCTGTTTGGGCGAATCTACTATCATTTTGGGTGAATCTGCTCCCTATTTAGGTGAATTTGTCACTAGTTCAGGTGAATTTGTCACCATTTTGGGTGATTTTGTAACCTATTTAGGCAATTTTGACTGATGTTCAGGCGACTTTGCTAGCTATTTAGGTGAACCTAATTGTCAAAATTATCTGTTTCCTACCCCGATCAAATTTTGGGTGAATTTGCTCCCGTAAATGGGTAAAGTTGCTTGACATAGAGGCAAATTTTCTCACTAAGGACAAGAAAATTTGTGTGATAAATAGGTGAAGTTGCTATACACAGAGGTGTATCCATTTCCCATACAAATTCTAGAGAGTGAATTGTTGGGACCACTAAAAGCTTGTTGTTTTCCAAGTCATTTATTGTGATCAAAAGATCTTTATTACCTTTTATTCATCTGTAATCTTCACTTTAGTCCATCTACATTTTCTAAAAGTCATCTATTCATCATCCAAATCATATAGGTATGTCTTAGAACTTCTTTAGGTTGCATATCCATCATCGTTTTCTCAATTTGAATCCCCTAAACTTCATTTTAGAGGTTATTATCCAAATTGGATTAGGTGTCTGAATCTGATTGTCATCATCCGCATCTACTTAGGATTGCCATCCATCCCGAGTTAGTCATCATCTTCGACCCAATCAATCCACTTCCATCTTGAGGTGGATTCAGTGCCATAATCATCCTTTGGTCCTTCAATCCGATCAATCAACACCTTAAGTCACCTAGGGTGATTTCTAAACTTGGTTTAGAATCCCTTTTCATCATCCTATCCAATCCATCATCTAATCTTATCAATCGTTTCATCTTGCTAATCGATCCAATCCAATCCTATTCAATCATATCCCTATCCAATCATCCAATATACTGATCCCTCATCCAATCCAATCAATCCTTCAATCCTCACTTAGATCATCTTTGCACTACATATTAGAGTGTAGCTTCATCTTAGTTCACCTGGTAGTTTTGCACTTTCATGCCCGTTCAAACTTGATCGCAAACAAAGAAGCTAATGGAAGAACAACAAGGTCAAGGTTCCCAACCTAACATCCCCTAGGATCCCAACAGTGGTGCATCGTTGCAGTCCAATACCGATGTCCAGAACACTTCACCAGCTGGTGACAAGAACATGTTAGTTCAACCTAAAGTCATGGTTGATGAGTACCTTAGTAATCCCACCAATGTTCAGATGATGGATCGCCTCCTCAACGAGTGTGGGGACAATATTCTTACCACTTTACTCATGAAGGGGATCAAACCACCACTTGATTTTGACATGACACAATATACCGGCGCCCAGTCTCTTCTAGCACCTCAAGACCCATAGACTTCACAAAACATTCTAGGAAATTCATATATTCCCGAGGGTCCACCCATAGAAAATTGGTAGCAACCTTGGTTCAAAAATGCCATGATGTATCAAGTCACAAGCTACCCTCGCATTCCAGCCTCGGGAGCACAACCTAATCCGAATGACCCCCTTGCTTATGGTATGCCACAGAATATTCCTCCACCACCACCTCTTGTGCCTGTCTAGAAGGGTTCGACCCCTATATCATCTGCACCATGTGCCACTTCCTCATAATCAACCAGGTCAACTTCCCATCAATACTGAGGGAAATCCTTTCCTCGAGTTGATGCCACCTCTAGGATCTACACCCACAGCTAATTTACTTCCTCCACCTTTCACATCTCAACAACCACCCCAAGGCAACGTCCCTATGTTCCAACAACCTCTCGTTAATTTTCAGCAATCTACTACCTCACAAACACCACTATAGCACACTACTATCCCCTCGCAAGCACCACCACAACATACCGCTACCATTGCTATCTCATCTCAACCGCCTCATCAACAACCTCCACAACAAAATGTTTCGATTCCGTAGAAAAATTTCCTAGTCCCGCAACAACATACTATTGTTCCTACGCAACCCCGTCATCAGGTAATGCAGGATAGATCGCAACCTCAACAACTGCCCCATGGTGCCTCAATGACAATTCCTCAACAACAACACATCCCGTCTCGCCCATCTTATCAGTAATTGCCTTATCAACAAGGTGCTCCATTTTCCTATTATCAGCATAAGTCGTCATATCAACAAGGTGCTTCTACATCATCATACTACCAAGCTCCCCCACAATACCAATAGGGTGCCCCTTCCACCTTGTATTATCAGCAAACAACCACCTCATCCACCTTACATTAATCCACAACCACAATTCACCTATACTAATCAATACCAGCAAACGCCTCCATATACACCTCCACCAAATTATGATCAAACCACTTCTGCCTCATCTTCATCATACCAACAATATCCTCCCTACAATCAATCCAATCCGTCCAATTTGACTCCCCCAGTTCCTGTCAATAAAGAATTGGAAGAAGTCAAAGCTGCATTAAAAGACTTGCAAGCAAGGAATAGCAAACAATCCTTCAAGTTTGAAGACATTTGTCCCTATCCATTCGATCCCTCAATCTCATTAATTCCTTTCTTGAAGCATTTCAAAATGCCAAAAAAATTTAAATACAAAGGAACAAAAGACCCCAAGGCTCATCTTCAAGAGTTTTATGCCCATTTTCAAGAAGTCTTACACAATGACAATTACCTCTTGTGATTATTTCCAAAGAGTTTACAAGGGATAGCTCTTGATTGGTTTATGGGTCTCGAGAAGGGATCCATCAAGTCTTTTGCATATCTTTTGGAAAATTTTGTCTCCCACTTCTCCTTTAATTTGGAGAAAGATGTCGATACTTTGGATCTCCTAAAAGAGAAGCGGCATGAGGGAGAAAATTTTACATGCTACCTTCAAAGGTGGCGAGCTTTAGCCAGTCAGATGAAATCCCCTCTTAGAGAAAAAGACATGGTCACTCTTTACATCAAAAATTGTCATCCAATTATGGCGCATAATTTTAGGCTTCATTGTGTCACAACCTTTGCTGAGATAGTGGAGAAAGGTCCTATCCTTGAGAGAGAACTTATTGCGAAAGGGTTAGTCAAAATCTTTAATTTTGATTAAAAAAAGTTGTCTAGGGATAAACCTCACTACTAGAACAAGAACAAGAATGCTGTCAATGATGTCCAAGTAGCTAATGCATCCCAGAAGCCATAGTATGCCCCTTTGCAATAGTCAATCCCTAATGCAATATCAGTGCCACAGGGGGCACCACGTCCACCTCAACAATCCAATCAAAATAATCAAGGGAATAACAAATGTCAATTCACTATCCTTGTCACAACCTTTGCCGAGATAGTGGAGAAAGGTCCTATCCTTGAGAGAGAACTTATTGTGAAAGGATTAGTCAAAATCTTTAATTTTGATTAAAAAAGGTTGTCTAGGGATAAACCTCACTACTAGAACAAGAACAAGAATGCTGTCAATGATGTCCAAGTAGCTAATGCTTCCCAGAAGCCACAGTATGCCCCTCTGCAATAGTCAATCCCTAATGCAATATCAGTGCCACAGGGGGCACCACGTCCACCTCAACAATCCAATCAAAATAATC
Organism: Sequoia sempervirens; assembly: GCA_007258455.2. Classification (NCBI taxonomy): domain Eukaryota; kingdom Viridiplantae; phylum Streptophyta; class Pinopsida; order Cupressales; family Cupressaceae; genus Sequoia; species Sequoia sempervirens. The sequence continues at coordinate 78,565 of VDFB02260222.1, read as the reverse complement.
AAGGGAATAACAAACGTCAATTCACTCAACTAGGAGAACCCTTAAGTGTCGTGTTCAATAGGATTATTTAGGCTAATTACCTGATCATGTATCCTATGACAAAGCCTCTTGACAAATCCAAACCCAAACCAGCCTGGTATAAAGAAAATGAGTATTGTGAGTTCCACAAAATCAAAGGACATACATTAAACAAGTGTCAAGGTTTGAAAACATACATCCAAGATCTCATAGATCAAGGTGATATACATGTGGATGCCAACATGGTACCCTTGTCCAATGCTCAACTGCAAATATATCAAAATGTTTTCCTTAAGAATAACCAAGATCCTAGCAAATCAAAATCAAAGCCTGGGTCTAGTAACAATAACAATCAGGGTAACAACACAAACAACATCAGTTACAAAAATGTGCCATTTAATTATGAAGGTATTATGATGTACATTGAATAGGCAGAACCATGTGTGTCTATGATACACGTAAAAGGAAAGGACCCATAGTGTGTCGTTATAACCTGATGCACTCGTATTACAGTCCTTGGAGCCTCTACATCCACCCAACCACCACCTATAAGTTTTGAATACAATATTCTTGATCACTTAGGAAAGACCCCAATCTAGATATTCATTCTGGATTTGCTTAAGTCTTCCCCTATGTACCAAGAAATATTAACCAAGGCCTTACAGGATACCCACGTCCCCAATGACATAGATCCTACACAATTCCAAGCATTGGTAGGACATCTTTCTGCCACATATCAGCTAGGTTTTAGTTAGAATGACATGACTTGTATTGATTCCAACCATAATCATCCTCTCCATCTCGAGGTCCTTATAGCCCAACATAAGGTAAAAAGGGTCTTGGTAGATAATGGCTTTGCCCTGAATCTTTGTACATTAAAATTCATAAAACAAGGGGGATAGACTCACGCCGACTTAAATAATTAGGTCATCACTATCAAAGCATATGATAATGTAGAGCATGATTTCGAGGGGACAATTTGTCTTCCAATTCAGGTTGGGCCTATTGTACAATACACTACCTATCACGTCCTTGATCTGGAACTCCCCTACAATCTCCTCTTTGGCCATCCATGGATCCACGCCATGCAAGTCATTCCATCCATGTACTACCAATGTCAGAAATTTCCATTTAACGGGATGGAAGTTACCATACATGCGGACCCTCAACCGTTTGAATATTGTTGTGCACTATAAGCTTCGTTTCCCAATTCTCATTACTACCCAGGAGTGGAAATGGGACCACCTCAGACATCATCATCTCATCCTTCTTCCAATTCACTAGCCACCACTTCATCCACTCCATCATCCATATCTGATTGCACCCTTACCAAAGTCCAGATCATTGATAAAGGCTTTGGTGAATATGAAATGCGTACAACTTTGAACGTGGCAACCATGCCACCCTCGCCACATACATATGACCAACCTTCTTAGTCTACAACACAACAAGAAGAGAAGAAAATTACCTTGAGCTCCAAGAATGTAGGATCCAACACTTTCCGCTCCCCTGGACTAAGGAAAGATACACTAGAGGATGACATTGGCCAATGGGTCTACCGTGAGGAACTTGAACCTACTCCCCCTCTAAAGGAGTATTTCCAAGAGACGTACCCCTATTCCGCAAAGTTAGAAAACAAGTATAATTATCAAGGGGGAGGCCTCGACATTGAAGAGAAAGGAAGGAAACAACCTATTGAGGCCTCAATACAACCAAGATACTCAGGTCTGGGCCACGACACAAAACAAAAGGGTCCCATGCCATCAACTAGTGCTTCTAACAATGTTGGTGTGGACAACGGTCTCCTCGAAGACATACCTAAAGAAGAATCCATCATATGTGTGTATGATGACGTGGATCATGTAGACCTTTCTTCCATGTTTGAATGCCTAGCCATCTTCTCCATTAACCTATCTCTTTGCCATCCCGAACTCATAGACTAGGACTTACATGGTAGCACACATATTGACACTTTTCCCTTAGTGGATATGTATGTGCATCTTATGGGATTGGGGGAGGATGAACACCCTAACTACAAAAATAAGAAGAAACAAAATAAAAAAGGGTCACTTAGAAAAAAACTCTCTGAGGCGCTTCTTGACTCAGAAAAACTAAAAACAAAGGACGTATTCAACAATGAAAAATTTGACCAGGTGTTGGAAGATGGGGATGTTCATCTTCCCCTTGTGGGAACTAAACTATCAAAATGATCATCTATTATGATCGAGGAAACACAAGAAGTAAATTTGGGAACCAAAGAAGATCCAAAAATCACATATGTAGCCAAGTCACTATCAGAAGAAGAATACTCTACCATCACCTAGCTCCTCAAAGAAGGCATCATCAATTTTGTGTGGAAATATTCAGATATGCCAGGTCTTGATCCCTCTTTAGTGGTACATCACTTGGACATACACCCAGATGCAAATTCCGTGAAGCAGAAACTTAGGAAAATGAATCCTCAAGTAGCTCTACTGGTCAAGAAAGAGTTGGAAAAGCTATTAGAAGCTGGATTCATAAGACCCATCGACTACTCTAATTGGATCTCCAACATAATTCTAGTTGCTAAACCAAATGGGAATATTAGAATCTACACAGACTTTCAGGACCTCAACAAAGCCTGTCCTAAAGATGATTTCCCCTTACCAAACATTGACATGTTGGTTGATTTAACTGTAGGACACAAGATGCTATCCCTTATGGATGGTTTCTCTGGATATAACTAGATCAGAATTGCACTTGAGGATCAACATAAAACAACCTTCACCACACCTTGGTGCACGTTCTATTACAATGTCATGCCCTTTGGTCTCAAGAATGTGGGGGCAACCTACCACTAGGCTATGCTAGTCATCTTCCATGACCTTATTCACATCATTATGGAAGATTATGTTGATGATCTATTGGGGAAATCCAGAACAAGGGAAGAGCACCCAATGATCCTCAAGAAGATTTTTGAGCATCTAGATCACTATAAGCTATGTCTAAATCCAAAGAAGTGCATCTTTGGGGTCACATCAGGAAAACTATTGGGTTTCATCATCTCCAGAAGAGGCATAGAGGTCGATCCTGCAAAAGTCAAGGAAATCATGGACATGCCTCCACCGTGCAATCTAAAATAGTTGAGGAGCCTTCAAGGAAAGCTATAGTCCATCCAAAGATTTATCACTCAATTAGTTGAAAAATTACAATCATTCACTCATCTCTCGAAAAAAGATTCTGCCTTCAAGTGGGACCAATAGTGTCAGCTCGGTTTCGACAAAATCAAAGAGTATTTGGCTCATCCACCCATCCTTATGTCACCAATTTCCGGTAAACCACGTCTGCTATATATTTCTGCTACTTCAGTTGCATTGGGGGTACTATTGGCACAGCATGACGAGTCATCAAAAGAACGAGAAATTAACTACATCAGTCGGACCCTAGTAGGCTATGAGCTCAATTATTCCTTGATGGAAAAGGCTTGCTTGGCCATGGTCTTTAGCTTGAAAAAACTGTGACACTATATGCTTAGTCATCCAATGAAGTTGATTTCCAAGGATGATCCACTCAAATATCTATTATCTAGGACAACTTTGACTGGTCGCATGGCTAAGTGGGTCAAGCTGTTGAGCGAATTTGATATAGAGTATGTTGATCCAAAAGTTATTAAAGGGCAAGTGATAGCAGATTAGCTGGCAGAAACTCCCTTGGTAGATGCCTATCCTTTGGTAATAGAATTTCCTGATGAAGAGCTCTTCACAGTATCAAAAGCAACCACATGGGCACTCTACTTTGATGGGTCGTACACACACAATAGAGTGGGGGCAGTCATCTTGTTCGTCACCCCCCAAGGTGATTATATCCCTAAGTCATTCACGCTGGATTTTCCATGCATGAACAACATCGCAAAATATGAAGCTCTCCTTACTGGTCTCAGGATTGAAATCCAATGGAACATTACTCACTTGAAATTCTTTGGTGATTCCCAGTTGATCATCGAACAAGTTAATGATGAGTTTCTGACAAGAGATGATAAGCTGTTACCTTATAAGCGTATGGTGGATGATATCAAGAAGTACTTCACCTCTATCCAATTCAACCAGATCCTGAGAGTGTAGAATAAAGAAACTGATGCCATGGCTACAATTGGTTCCCTAATTGATATGCCAAAGGATCGAATAGATTGCGAGTTCCTAGTCAAACAACTCTTAATTCTAGCTTATGACATCCGTGAGAGCGAAATGGTGTGAGACATTGTAGGTCCTATGTCACCATGGTATCATGACATTTACAACTACCTTCATGAAAACATCTTACCCCTCGACCTTACACATAACCAACGAAAATGTTTCATCCAACGCACCTCTCGCTATACTATCATAGGTGATACGCTTTATCGTTTTGTGTATGATGGAACCCTTCTTAGGTGCCTAGATGAGACCGAAGATCACACAACATTAACAAAAGTACATAGTGATGTTTTTGGGGCCCATTCAAATGGCATGGCATTAGCTAAAAGAATTCTTAGAGCTGGTTACTATTTGCCTACATTGGAGCATGATTCTTGTGAATTCATGAAGAGGTGCCTACCCTGCCAACAACATGCAGATTTGATACATGCTCCTACTCAGGATCTATAGCCTCTCATAGCACCATGGCCCTTCTCTCAGTGGGGTTTTGACTTAATCAACAAGATATACCCTCCATCTTATGACGACCACACCTTCATTATCACTGCCACCGAGTACTTCACCAAGTGGGTGGAAGCAATGCCACTCTCTCAAATCATGGGTACCCAGATATCAAAATTCATCCTTTTCCATATTCTCTGTCGATATGGAATCCCATCCACCATCATCACAGATAATGGAAATCCATTCAAAAACTAGGCCATGAAACACCTATGTGACACCTTTCACATTCAACATCATTGGTCCATGCCCTATTACCCTCAAGGTAATGGCCAAGTAGAGGCTACCAACAAAACTTTGATCAAGATCCTTAAAAAGGTGGTTAACAATACTGGTAGAGATTGACACCTTCATATGCATCCTACCCTTTGGGCCTACCGCACTTCCATCCACACTCCTACTGGTGCCACTTCATATTCTCTCATTTATGGTTTCGATGCTATCTTGCCAATTGAGGTCGAGATCTCCTCACTGAGAATATCTTTGAAGAACCTCATCAGTGATGAAGATGCTCAAGTTGCAATACTCAGTCAGTTGGAGCTCTTGGACGAAAAATGGATCATAGCATACAATCATCTTCAAGCATATCAGATTTGTCTTAAGAGAAGCTATAACAAGATGGTCTGTCCTCACCAATTCAATGTTGGGGATTTAGTTCTTAAGGAGAATCAGTGTACCCAACAAGACCGAGATAAGAAAGGGAAATTTGAAGCAAATTGGCTGGATCCCTATGTCATCATAGTGAAATATGGATCAGGGGCATATAGACTTGCCACACTAAAAGGTGAGCCCCTAGAAGAACCCCTCAAAATCATGCACCTAAAAAGGTTTTACACTTAAGTTAGTTGGGTTATCCTATCTTGCAAAAATACCAAAAAAGTTATAAATTGTCAAAAATACAAAAAAATAAAAATAAAAAAATAAATCCAAAAATAGTAAAGAGAAATAATTCGTCCTATGGTGAAAACCACCCTTGGTGGTGCCTTGGATAAGTACAACTGGTGAAAACTTGGTAATAGGTGCCATTCGTACAGGGCTTAATCATTATCTACCCTGTGTCCTAGTTCCTTTATGCTTCCATCCATCCTGGCCTCACATCCAATCCTAACATCTTGTCAATCTTGTCCTTTCATCCGCATCTCCTCATCCGCCGCTTGATATATTTTAGTTGAGAATTGGATGATCTTCATCTGCTATTCGTCATCCTAAGCTTTTATCCTAATTTGAGCTTGTGTCTTCTATCCTTGTTGTCATTCGGTCTCTCGCCTTCATCTGGGTTCCTCCATTGTGTCGGTCCTTATTAGGTCTCATCTTGTCTTTTGTTTGTTGTTTATGACATGCCAAAAGTTATTAAAATTTAAGAGTTACGGTAATCTGAAATATTGCGGTCTACAGACTAATTTTGGATTTGTAGGAATTAAATAATTTCATGTCATGTTGGTCCTTCACTTCCATTTGGAGTTTTGCATCGTGTCAATGCTCCCTTGGAGTATCATCCTATCATGTCTTTTGTAATGAATCCAACTACTTACGCCTTCATCTAGCTGCAGTCTTTTCTCCCCTGATGGATATCCATGTTAGTTTTATAGTATCTAAGATAGTACAATCTGCAAATTGACTTGGATTAGCCCCTTGGGCTTTCATCTATCTTGTGGTGTCGGTTGTCTGTCCTGTAGTTGTCCCATTTTGTCTTTTGTCGTCAGTACTTTTTTGAACTACGTTTCCCTTGCGCTTTCACGTAGGAAAGGTTGATCATTTGATCTACCCCCGGGGCTTTTGGTCCATCCAGTCTTTGTTTTCATCACTTGTCTCCATTGTCCTCTTTTCGTCTTCATCCATGGTCTTTTCTTGAACTACGAGGGCTCTACGCTTTCATGTAGGCAAGGCTAATATTTGATCAGCCCCCGAGCCCCTAGGTCTTTAGGGTGTCCCTATTTTGTGTCTTGTATCTCACATCTTGTTTCGTGTCTTCAAGATATGCCATTATCTAGCTAATTCTTCACAAATGAGATTCACTAGCATCATCAAATTCAATTGGTTTCGAATATCCTGCGTCATGTCGATCTTTTAGTTTAGTCTTCATCTTTGGTCTTAACAAGATGCATCCTTCCTACATCAGACCGCATCAATTCCATCCTCCTTTTGATCCTGTGGCAAAGGACATTTGAAATTGATTTCTTTCTTTTGGTACTTTCGACATTTTTTTATCATTTGAGCTTCCTATCATAACTTTCCAGGGCCGCCATGATCTATCATATCATGGTGTGTTTTGACTGGTCAACATAGGGGCATATCTTGATCTTTTCCTTGTTTCTATCTTCTCGATTGTCCCACATTGTACCCACCAAGATCCCTGTGGTCTTGTGTTACCACTAGTACACAAAAAACAATATATGACTAAATAAACTACTAAAAATTGCATATAAATGACTAACTTTAGTCACGTGACTATTAGTGGTTTATTTGTAGTCATTTATAACACCACTAAATTTATGACTAAATAATTTTAGTCATTTATTTAGTCATTGATTTTAGTCATTAATTTGGTCATTGATTTAGTCATTGATTTAGTCATTTATGAAGTCATTTATTTAGTCATATATTTAGTCATTAATTTTAGTCATGTGACTATTTTAGTGGTTTATTTGTAGTCATTTATAACACCACCAAATTTATGACTAAACTATTTTAGTCATTTATTTAGTCATTGATTTGGTCATTGATTTAGTCATGGCAGTCATTTAATTAGTCATTACTTTAATCATATATTTAATCATTAATTTAGTCATGTATTTAGTCATTTATTTAGTTATTACTTTAGTCATATATTTAGTCATTACAAATCAAATCTAACTTAATTAATCCTCACAAATTTATGCATATAAACTTCAAGTATCATGGATATTCAAATGTTAAAAAGTACCACGAAATGAAGACTAAAATGCTTGAACAAAGACACAAACACAAACAGATTACAAATCAAGAGGAGCCATAACACAGTATTTATGAGTGGAGAAAAAAACACTTTGAAAATTTACTTCATTAAGCCTCATTGGCAAACCAAATTTTTATTGGTTACATTCAATGTCTCAGTGATACTGTACAACTTACAAACACTATATAAAAATAATACTCATATTTTTATATACTTATATTTTTTTCCCCTTCCTTAACTGCAGTCCTTTTGGAAGGGCAGTGACCTCATATAGGGGCTCGACCCATTTAATCCCCTTGCAAATCCACAGCTTTAATCCCACCACTATTGGTTTTGGCTCCTCCAAACTCTTCCTCGCTGGTATTCACCTTTCACTTCTCCAATTTCGAGTTGTAGCCTGAAAATAAGGTTTCAAAATTTGCACATCAAAAACTCAGAAAATACAAATAATACAAAGGATAAAATTCAAAAAAATTATTTTCCTTTTCCAACTATGGCACCCTAAACTTAGGTGCTAGATATAGTGAATGTATCAGAATTAGATATAACATCCATCAAAAGCATATTTGGAAGTAGATTTTTATCAGATATTGTAGTTGCAAGTTCCACTAATTATAATAAAGATAAACAGTTTCACCTTTCTGCATCAACTAATGCAATTATGATCTTTTAGAGGATCGACAATACTAGCCTTTATCATATCAACATACACACCTGCAAGTTGCAATACAACATTAAACTTATTAATTAGAGTCAACATCTAAGAAAGAAAAAGAAACTTCAAACATTATCAATTTAGTAAAAAAATCATCAATTTCAAAGATTAAAGTAGCCAATACTTCACTCTCTACATCCTCTGCTACAATCAAAAGAGGCCTTTGTTTCTGTGATAAATGCAATAAGAAATTATATTATTTGTCAAAACTTATCACTATGTACTTATGAACTCAAGATCATTCAAATTGTCAAACTAATCAACATGACTACCTAATTTCTTTCTATTACATACACTTTGGGTATACAAGATATCCCAATTATTGAACTATGAAATTTAGCAACACAACAAAATTATATCTTAAGTAAAATGTAAATCAAATCAACATTACATGTCTCAGCTTATCAATTGATCTCAAATTGTATATACACCTTTGTCATATAGCTTAATGACATCTACAATAGATATGCACAAAATGAATTTGGTGGAAATGCTTTGAAAACTTTCAAGCAAATACAATTCACAGGTGTAAATCCAAATTCCACAACCATTGCCAACATCCTCCCTACCTGTTCCAAAATGGGAGCTTTGAAACAAGATATGAATATCCTTCAATGCATAGAAAATTCATCCCTATAAGAAATATTATACTCCCTCAAAATATTATGACATATTATTCTATTGGGGGGACTTTACTTTATCGGGGGGACTTCAAATAACTCTATCAATGTTCATTTCTTATTAATGATATCAAGTTTCCACAATCCATATTGTAGTGCTGTGTATTTTTTGGATTCGATTGTGTAGAATTTTTTTCATCAACATTTCAGATCACTCTCTGTGATCCATCATCAGGATTAGAGAGCAAGAAGAGAAAAATGGTAAAATTGTAGACTAAGATAGGCTAAAAAGGAAGAGGGGTAAGGAGAGGATACACGCGGTTTGAGGACCAAAATAAAAATAAATAACTAAAAGAAACAAATCAAACACATACAAAGTCAAACCCAAAATATTGCAACAAGCCCTACAAAAAATGTAATGAATTAAACATAAGCCACCAAATATATAATAAACAAAAGAATATTAAACAAAAACAATTAAAAAAAAAGCAAAAAATGAACCACTTACCTAAAACTATAGGCACAAACAAAAAAACGCACCTAAATACAAAAATATGGATATAATATACCCATAAAAGACCAAAAATACCTACAAACAAAAAACAAATAAAAGAAAATCTAAGTAAAAAATAAAAGAATGAAGAAATAAAAAACCACAAAAATATAACCAAATTAAAAATGGAAATAAAAATCAACAAAGAAATTAACCAAAACAAATAATCAAAAACATATACAAAAGAAAAAGGGTATATGACATAAACCTACACAAACCAAAACAAAAAATAAAAAATTCACAACAAATATAAAAACATACAAACCAACCAACACCAAAACATACAAACCTACATACATACATGCATGCATATATATTTGTATGTGAGTGTGAAAAAATAATAAAAATGACCAAAAACATAATAAGCACAAAAGAATGTAAATAGACGTATACAAATTTATATACATAAACATATGCCTAAACATCAACACAAATAAAATAAAAAACAAACAACAAATAAGTATATATATAAGACAAAACCAACAAATCAAAAGACCAAGGAAAAACACCAATGCCAAAGGATAAAAATGACAAATGTGAGAGCAAGCAGGAAGGGCAAGGGAGGGAAAGAAGAAGTGGAAATGTTTTTTGTTCCATCAGAGGGACTACAATCTTTTTCCTGCCGATGTCCACCTCTCTCATTGATGAGTTTGAGTGTTGTCGGGCTATCGATGGGAATTTGACATGATTCCCAACAATAGGCAAGAGTCCTCCTGATGATTGCTTCAGAACTACTCAGGCTATCGGTGGGACTTTGATGTGACTCCCAACGACATGCAAGAATCCTCCCAATGGAAAATCAAGCAGATTGCATCTAGACTCCAAATCACACAATGTGCTCAAAGAGATGATCACACGTTTTGCAGACAATTAGGAGCAATGAAGGGTGTCAGAGATGACATCTCATGGAATACGATGATTACGAGATATGCACAAAATGGATTTGCTGAAAAGGCTTTAGAAACTTTCAAGCAAATGAAATTAGCAGGCATGAAGCCAAATTCCACAACCAATGCCAACATCCTCCTTTCCTATGCCAAAATGGGAGCTTTGGAGCAGGGTATGAACATCCATTAGAGCATAATAGATGGGGGATTTTTGTTAGATATTATGGTTGGAAATGCTCTATTAGACATGTATGCAAACTGTGGAAATGTACACAAGGCACGTGAACTCTTTGATGGAATGCCTCAAAGAGATGTCATTGATGGATAAATTACACAATGATGGATAAGTTACATAATGCCTAAAAGAGGTGCCATCTCATGGAATACGATGATTGTGGGATATGCACAAAATGGATTTTCTGAAAAGGCTTTAGAAACTTTCAAGTAAATGCAATTAACATGCATAAAGCCAAATTCTGTAACCTATTCCAACATCCTCCCTGCCTATGCCAAAATGGGAGCTTTGGAGCAGGGTATGAACTTCCATCAGAGCATAATAGATGGGGTATTTTTGTTAGATATTATGGTTGGAAATGCTTTGTTAGACATGTATGCAAAATGTGGAAATGTACACAAGGCATGTGAACTCTTTGATAGAATGCCTCAAAGAGATGTCATTGATGGATAAATTACACAATGATGGATTAATTACTCTAGTTTCTGAGTGCTCCCTACTTATTCAAATGGTCTATCTTAAAAGCCATCTATCTAATATATAAGTACATTTTATAATACTCTGGAAATGTGTTATGAACTAATACATTTTTATAAACTCTAAGATTAAAAGACTCTATCATTGAGCTTTCAACTAATACATTATAGCTAGTGTAGGACTACATTCTAGTTTTAGAGACACATATTAACAATATAAAAATTGGAAACTCAATATGTAAGAACACCATTTTGATTTGTATGGTTAAAGATCAAGAGATTTGGAACAATTTCTTTTTCATAATTATGTAGAGCACACACCACAATAAAGTAGTGCTATATTTTATTCTTATTAAAAAATGGGTAAGATAGCATGAAACATACCTATTCTCACTGGACATCTCGTAGAGCTTTCCTTTGCTGGAGAAAACAATGAGAGCCACCTCAACATCACATAACACAAAAATTTCATGGGATTTCTTCATTGCAATGAACTCAGACACAAAATCATTGAGCACAAGTCATCCAAGCTTCTTGGTTCATTTTTAGTTCAGTTGCGGAGGATAGTTCATAAGGATGGAAATCAACACAGGGGATCAGGTCTACCAAGATTATGGGACCATTATCCAATCATCAAACAAAAAAGATAAAATCACTTAAATGAAATATAACCTCCTATAAAAATTCAATGAAAGAATATAATAGAAAGGTATAAAGCCAATTTCCACAACCTTTTCCAGCATCTTTCCTGCCTGTGCCAAAATGGGGGCTTTGGAACAGAGTATGAACATCCATCAAAGCATAAATAATAGAGGAATTTTGAAATATGAGGTCATGTCTAGAATGATAGATCAATCTCATGTGTCAATAGAACATTGCTTAACTAAAGAAGGGTGAAGCAAAAAAGTGGCACTAATCATTGTTAAGAAGTAAGCCACAAAAATATCAAGTGGTAAATGTGCTTCACCAATAATTGATCAAGTTTTGCAGATTTGGGTTGATAAGATTAAAGCATATTGTGTATAATTATGCTACAATAATAGCAAACTAATTTGAAGAGAAATGAAAATCCCACCACTGGCAAGGCCTACATTTGAGACACAAGCAGGTCTTGACTTGCAGGCTATAAGGGCTTGCCACAACACAACCCAAATTTCTTTGCATACTGCAAGTTCTATGATTATTGTAAGTAGTGCCAAACCATAGGAAAAAATAGGTCAAATACCAAATTCTTATTTCATAAAAAATAATTGAAGAGGATTCCCTAGAATTAGAAACATCTCTAACCATGTCTCTGAATAACACCCTCCAATAGGTCAGTAAAAGGATGATTAGTTTAATTCTGAATAGCCCACGACTATGTTACTCTAAATCTAAATTCACAAATGATGAGCTATTTGGAGGAAATTCAATGCTCCCCTGGGCTTTTATTTTTATTTTTTTTGAGAGAAGATAATTGGCAGGCCAACTGCCTTTTCATCATCAACGACAAGTGTACTCCTAGCATGTAGAAGTAAATCCAACTGTTGTTTATAGGGTGACTGGTTAGGTCTATAGTTTCCTTCTTTTTTCCATAGCTCTAAGGAGAGGGAGAAACCCTCAAATTCACTTTCTCACAATTTCTAGATAAAAAAAAAGACTTAGGCTAAGTAAAGGATGTTCCACCCTCCTTGTGACTGTTTTTAGTCCCTTGAATTTCATCCCCCTATTTCTGTTTTATTCCAACACAAAAAAAAGGTTCGAGTCACTAGGAAAAGAAATTTGAAAATAGAAAAGCTGAAGGTTATGAATACAGTCAAACATACCAATAAGATGTTCCCTCAGTGAATCAAAGAACTTGCAATGCTTTCTACAAATGCCACATATGGGTTCATGTCCAGAATGACAGGTCAATCTCATGTGATCTACCAAATGCCCCATTTTGTTGAATTGCTTGAAGCATGCTACACATTTGTTCCTACAATAACACCCATAAATGTTATCTTCTCAAATTTACTTAAAAAGATATTCCACAAAAGGCAAACCATATGCCTTGAGAGACAATTTGACCCAACATAGCACTATATTAACACATAATAAAACTTTGTACTAGATTTTCATTTGGGCACATTTGTAGTAAATCGTACCTTATATTTGCTAGTAGGGAATGCCCTCATCATTGTTACTATAATTTAATCAGACAATATTAAGAAAATTAGAGATCTTAAACTATGCAAAGCTCACAATAAATCCCATTCTAGGCATGCATATATAGAATTGTATCAAAAATGAATCTTAAGCAGATAAATCATATGACATGATAAATAATTTGACCAGGATGATGAAGTACTCTGAAACATATGATATGGTTTAGCAATAACTTTATCCTATTTCAGAGAAAGACACAAATTCAGGCAGTTCTTACATAGCTCCTGTGATACAATTGATAAAATATGATTGACCTTGACAAACTTACTTTCTACCTTCAAAACCTTATACTTAATTTGCAACATTCAAAACCTAAAGCAAATCCAGAAAACAATCACATGAAACAATGAAAGAAACAATAAAGAATCCCTCTACACAGAAAAAGCATATCCAGATACTTTTCTTTAAAGACCCCAATAAGACATTTGAATAATCTATGGGATATTCCAGTTTTGAAATTTAGGCTTCCCAAAGTCCTTTTCAGTCCTTAGTTTGATTTTGAGTTGTTCTTCAATTTTTTTTTTGAGAATTGAGTCAAGCTCAGAGCTAAAAAGCTATGCCATGCTCATCATGGCATCTTAGTAAAGAGTTTGGCTGTGTGGCTATTCTCTTAAAGGGAGTGTGCACCAATTTGTAGAGGCTATAAGAACAGTAAAATACCAATAGTCTCACTTCTGTATCTCATGCATATTGTGTCCAAGTTATAAATTTATGTTGCTAACATGGTATAAGGATGAATGAGCCCTTTGTCTACCCAGCAAAAAGGGAGACTTTCTGAAGTTAAGAAAGGAATATCTTTAAATATTAACCTCATTTCAATTATGTGGGACATGATCTAGAGGCAAGGTGTAACTACCACAATGATGACTCATACCTGGCCTATTGAGCACATTGTCCATACAAATGTGGTTGTGTTAATGCTGGAAAAACCTGTACAAGCTTAAGTGCAAATCCCTGGCACAATGGGTGGAATACAAACCTATAAGGGATGACCTATAAGTCTAAAATGTGCACTAAGTTTGGCAATGTATATCCAGTGGCTTTGCAATGATACTGGGAGAGTGTTAAAAATTAAAAATTATCTGGAATAAAGAAAAAACATTCTGATTAGAAATCTTGAATTTCCTGAACCTAACATGCAATGTGCTCATCTAGAAATTGTGGAAAATCGTAATTTCTAAGAAATCACTTTTACATTATGAATTGTGGAAACTTGAAGTCTATAACTGATTTCCTTTTATGCTTTTGAATCTTGAGATATACGTGCAGGGCAGATGACTTCTCCCCCATATCAAAATCTAGCTCTAGAAAATGAATGCAGAAAAGACAATCATGTTGAACTTAAACCAAAGGAATATTAGAAAAAATAGAATCCATCCTAGTCCAGCTAGCCATCACCTAGCAGCAAGGAAAAAAAATTGACATCATAATAACCCTAGTTTAGCTGTGTTAGACTTGCACCCCAAATTAATGCTTTTTATTATTTTATTAATGTAGACCACACTCAAACAAGCATAGGTTTAGATATCAAAACATGATGATGGAATGGAAACCTTTTTGACATGGATTCTAACTTCTAAACATAAAGTTCTATGATTGACGGTGCATTGCAATGATGCTGGGTGTTTGTTACAATTCACCTAAAAGTAATATTTCATTCTCTACAGAACTTATAAAAACAACAAAATATTCAAAACTTACTCACAGGAGTGTTGTGAAGGCATCGTCTTGAAAGATAATTAGAATATGTAGATAAAGCACATGTGGAACTCAAACATGACATGATAGATTCAAAAAACCTGTAAAATTTGGGGATTGGATTGAACCATTGTGTGAAGGGCTTGAAACTGAATGATGCAAGATATAATCAATAACAAAATTGAGACATAAACCAATGTTGGAAATCCCACAAGCATTTAATACTACTTAGAAAAAAAATCTCAAACAATTTCATTCTCAATTAACTAAACATTCAAGCTGTGAAGAGAAACAAAAGTTGCTCTGTTAGGTGTTTAATGCAAAACTGCACTAGCATATTATACCTATTGGTTATTGCAAAGAAAGTCCAGCTCTCCACCTTCAGCTCCAGCCCCAACACCCATGCCTGGAAAACCCTAAAGGTAGAAAGAAACAAGGTGAATATAGGATTTATGCATGACCACATTGCACAAGACCATACCCATCTTTGCCAAGGCCCAAAAACATACCTGTGGAAAAAGATTTAGTGAACAAATAAAACAAGTTGCAAAAACATAATTCTCATCCCAACCATCAAGAATTTTATTCTAGTTTTGAAAGATCAACCAATGGGATTCAATGACCACTCATCCAATTTGAGCAGTCAAAATTCTAATTATTAATTACCAAAAAATGTAAGCAGATAAAGATACCAATGTGGAAAAAAAGCTTATAGAAAACCTAGAAGAAAAAGTTGAGCAACCACCAATCAAAACATACTTAACCCTTTTGTTTGAGTGTGATCTTATCTCCCAAAATCAATGCAATGCCCTGGGTTTTACTTCTTATCCTGATATAACCACTCAGCCATCAGATTGTTTCTCAATACTAACATTCACAAGAGAATCCTCACCAAATACACTCTTTGCATACAGATTTGCAGCCAAAAATCCAGTCTCCATCCAGTGCAGATCTATATAAAAAATAATGGTTAATTACAATATTTTCTATAATATTTTGTTTCTCCAGTGGTAAACGAACCATTCAACAATATTTAATGCAATGCAGATCAAGCCAGATTACTCTAAAAATATGAAAGAAGTTGAGAAAATTGAAATACTTATAGGGGTGTGAGGCACTTCATATTTGTTGATCACACAATATGGTTTAGGAACTCCTCATCATGAATAACTGTGTTCACAACCACCTAATAGAAAAAGTCCAAGCTCAATACTCATTGGGAGTATATATGTCATTGTTTAGATTAATCTATTGTTTAAATTTGGAAAATATAAATTTGAAAGAAAATTACTGGCAACTTTAAATTTATTTTCCCACCCAAGAGAATAATTTGATTTACCTATTTTTCCCACTCAAACTCAGCTCACATATTCCTAGAAGCAACATCAGGGCAAGTGGCTGGGGAGATGTAGTCCATAATGTCAATGTGTATGTCATTTAGAACAACAACATTGTGGTCCAGTACACTTGTAGTCTCGTAAACAATGTTACTGAATATAACACTAGTTTCGGTTGAAGACACTTTTATGTTTGCTTTTATCTACTTGCTTGACTCTGGAGCTAGAGTATAATTTTGCAGTTGTTCAACCAGTTTGAGATCACCCATAGTAGCCAATTCTAAACAAAAGTTCTGAAGTGTTTCCTTTGTGTGGTTGATTACTGTAACATCTAGGACAATATCATACTGATGAACTGTAATATATGCTTATGCATATACATGATCATTGAAGCCTGTAAGTTGTAAAACCCGATTCAATTTATTTGTACTATCACCATCTTTGATAAATTCTCCAATGACATGTTTTAAATAATCTTCCACTTCATCTTCTAATTTGAGCTGACTCATACCATATCACAAAAAAAATTCAACTTATTTGCAAGTTTCATTGACTTCAAAACAGTTTGACATTATAATATACAAAATTTATTATCTTTTGGGGTAGATGCACAAAATGAATACAAATGATAAGACATTAGATGATGCTAAAAATTCCAAAAAAATTGCCAGGTCAAGCTGTATTAAGTTGTTAACAACATTAACTAAGGATTTTAATTGTATGTACGCAAACACTTTTAAAACATATGCATGAAAAAGAAAGAAAGAAATTAGAATAATGCCCATGAATGACCAAAAGTGTGTATGTATGCAAACACTTTTAAAACAATACCCTCATTCAAAGCATAGAGTTCAAGATAAAGTAATGACCAAAAGTGTGTATGTATGTATGATAAAGGAATGTCATTTCATGAAAGTTGTGTTTGCAAGATGAGTGCAAAACCCTCAAAGTGTAGATCACAAGGATGGTTTCATGATAGTAGGGTAAAGAAATAACATTGAAAAGAATGAGCAAGTGATAGTAGCAATCAAGAGGACAACAGTACTTATTGAAATGCCATTATTAGAAAGAAAATGCAAGAAAAAAATGACACCAACATTTTCATTCTTAGCCATAAAGTCCCGAGTCCTAGTCATAAAGGACAGTAAGTTGTTGATGGCTCTAAAAGAAGCATATCCATGAGACAAAGTTGTAGGTCAAAAATGAGCAACAAACAAGTAATAGTCATCATCGAATGCACTAAGAATGTAGTCTTAGACTCATGAATATCTAAGGATAGTATAATACATCTAAATATAATCATGACATTAAGTATCAATAAACAATGATGACAGTCATGCATAGAGGATGTTGTGGCAGCTAGCATGAGGGTAGTCCTTCATCATTTTCAGACCAAAAGGTCATCATGAATACAATAATTTGGAAGTCATAACAAAATACTAGTCATAATGATGTAAGCAAGGTGGTGATGACTCACTGGAAGATTCAAACAAATCAGATCTTAACAAGAAATCAACCTTTGCAACACCTTTTTACTCAACTTGTCTCAATACCCAACTCTTAAGAGGCTTGTAGCCCTAAAAAACCACACTATGGAGTTATCTTTTAGACAAGGCCATACCAAGGCCTGAAAAACATCAATTTAGGCTCACCACAAAACCCAACACAACATCTCAATGGATACCATGAGCTTTCTTTGAAGAAATATTGAAAATCACTAGACTGGCCCTATTTTTAGGACACCAAAAAGCCCAAATTTACAAAGGAAGTACTTCCTAAACACCTAAAAAACACCCAAACTCAATTGACAGTCACTAATTATGTATCAAAACAAAAAAATCCACCCTCATTCATCAGTTCCATGACCACTATGATGTTGTACTACAAAACCCTCCATTGACATACAAAGCAGAAGGGTTCATTGAAAAACATCATTCCAAGGCTTATCTAACCAAACCAATGCATCTAACACTTCATAAAAGGCCTACAAAAACTCAAAAGATCATGAGATATCTGCTGCCCCCAAAATTTCTATCATTTTTTCACTCAAACCACCCAATTTCACCCAAAGATGCACCATTTGCCACTTAGGGCATCATGCCAAACCAACCAAAAGACATTCCCTACACACAAAACTCATTATTCACCCTATTTATACCTATTCCAACCTATCTGGGCCATCCCATCAAGCCGCAACATGTACAATAGATGAGATGGCCTATTTTAGCATTTTTAAACCCTCAAAACACTAGTTTTAGCCTCCTATAGTAATTGTGCCACCAAATGCACAAAAATCAACAAAATTTCTTCACTCCAAATCCAACATGCAGATAGCTCTGCTGCCCACCGAATTTACATCATTAGAAACCAAGAAATTAACCTAAAAAACCGTACAAAGCCTTGAAACTGAATAATTTCTGGAAAAACATAGAAAATTGGCAAAAACAAGGAACTTTATTTGATTTGCTTCAAAAAAGTATGAATCAACCTTGAATTTGATTTTATACAACATTTTTAACACCATTCCCACCAGATCCAACATCCTAAATTGACTCAACAACCTTTTAAACCAACATGACCATTGGTGTTCCACTTTTTGCACTTTCAATATGACAATTGTTATAAAATATGCAATTTTTGTATTTTTGACTCCAATGACCCTCCAAACAATTCAAATGCCATTAAATAGTCCCAATGGACCCTAAAACACCTAAATAACTTGATTCCTAACACAAGTTTGACAATTTGACTCTTCATATGCCCTTTTACAACATTTGTGAATTTTGCATTACAACTTTGCATTATTTTGCAATTTTTGACATATTGACACAAAATGATTCAAGATGACTCCAAACCACCCCAAATACATGTAAATGGTCTAGTAAGACCTTATTGAACACAAAAGACTCACCACACCTAGATCTAACATACTGACCCCTCCTAGAGCAATGTTCATTTGCTTGGTGCTCCTACACCACATAATATGCACAGTAAATAATTCACCCACAAGATCAGACAAAACTGGCTAATCAAATAAGTCCCTTGTACAAAAGGGAGATGAAGATTATAACGTCAATAACTACATAGCTGATTCAAGGTGGCTCCATACACCAATGTGGCCAATGGAAAATTACAAGATAAAAAGTTGAAGAAGTTAGACTATTAATATAATTCTCTAATTCACGATGAACAATGCTCCTTCTAGTGGTGCTCTTGCTAGTGGTTATGTTATGGGGACTTCATTACAAGTTGATTCTAGTGTAAATGGTTCTCTTTGATGTGGTGCAACAAGTAGGAAAACACTTAAGGTTGTTGGTGCAAGGGTTACATAGTACCCAACTTCTAGTGATCAAGCAAGCTAATTGCAATTAGGAGATTGATTTCAAGATAATTTTGCAAAAATCATTTGCAGGTTGGCTTTCCTATGGTGCCCTATTTTCTACCTTCATGGTACCTTTGACTAATTGAAACTACTTATTTCTATGGAGATGCAATGAATTCAACATTTCTTTATCTCATAGTTTAGTTATCATTGATATGCATTCTTGCCTACATGAACATGGAAGCACACACATAAATTGTATTGTGACTAAAGATACTAATGTCACATAAGTTTTCATATGCTAAATAGCATATTTTTGTTTCATAATATAGGAACAAAATAAATATGGAGCTTAATTTGATGTTGTTTTTGAGGTTGAAATAGGTACTAATTTAATCCATGCACAAGGTCCTATTGGAGTACAAGGGCTACTGAGAGAGCATTGATGCAAGGGAGGATGGTCTTTAGCCTTTACAACACAATACAAAATCAATCAAACAATGATTAAATACAAAAACTCCTTCAATGCTCTTTTCTCTATATAACCCTATCATTTTCTAGTAGATTAATAGACCTATTTTTTTCTACTTTTCTCACAATCCACTCAACATCTGCAAAATATCATAGCATATATGAACACCCTTTTTTGCCATCTTAATCATACTCCAAAATCAACTAGGACTCCTTTTGAACAAATCACTCAAAACCCAGCTACACCGCTGCCCTAAAAGACCAATTAGGTCTATTTTCAAAGCAAATACTCTTCAAACTCTTCACCAACCTATGAAAACTGATTAAACCTTCTTGACAACCAACAAATAGGAACTTTCAACAATTTTTAAATCTCCAAACCTTCTTTTACCTGTTGCTCCAAGGAACCCTTATTTTCACCATTTAATAGTAGAGTTTATTCAAAGTCACCATTCTCAATCTCTTACAAAATTTACACCACCTTAAACACCTCTAAAAAGGTATTTCCTCACTCACAAAATCATCATCTAGCTTCCATTCAACTCATTTCTTTCAACTCTCATTCAAAACCATGTTTTTTCACACTCTAATTCAACACTTTCATCAGGACAGTCGGGGTTTTGACCCCCAAAAACTCAACACTCAAAGTAAAACTGACCTCCAACCATCCTAAACTAACATAGCATGCCCATTCCATAGAGATATAGTGATGACAGTTTGTGGAATGGGCTTAAAACATTTTCAAGACTTCAAAACCCTTGATAGGGTATTCTCGACTTGCTACTGGGTTTTTGTTAGTAAAACTCTACAAAGTTAATGAACCACCTCCTATATAGTTTCAAATGAAAACTAGAATAGTGCTACAATGGTATTCGAGGTGAATTGAGAAAAATACAACTGTATGACCATGTACAAATGCCTGTAAGTTCAATTTTTGATGTAAAAATACAAAATTACAAATAAAATAGGGGTATATTTTATTAGATCTCATTCTCAGATATTTCAAAAACACTTTTCATCATTGGAGGAGTCTTATTTACACATTTACAACTCAACAAATCCTTCCAAATTGACTCATCAACTTACAAATCCCTTCTGACTGTTGGTATCCCTGAATTTGCATTTTTTTTCAATCACAACTTGACAACTTTTCCAATTTCACCATTTTTTCACTTTTTGCATCATAAACCCCCAAAATATATTAGAGGCCTCTAAACTGAACCAAGACCATATAAAATGCTCAAACCAGACCTTATTCCAAAAACCTTAGACTCCAACACTAAAACCATTCATAAACCCATAATAATCCTTATTTACATAGTTTGCTCTCTTGAGCATTATTTACATCATTTCAACATTGTTTTTCAAAAATGATCTCTAAATACATTCAAGTGGCCAATGTGGCCTTATTGACACACAAAATGACCTTAAACATCCTAGACAACCTATATCAAACCAAACTCAAGAAAATTCAAATGCCAATTGGTTGGTACTCCTGCACCAAGCATGGACACATTGTGAATTGTATATTAAATTTATCTTTAATAAGTTTTGGAATTTATTTATAGATCATACTCATATCAATAGGAAGAGTGGCAATGAGAGATGGTTCCCACTAGGAGTTTGAAGAATATTACAGGAAGGTCTAATTGAATAAATAACAAAAGCATTGGAAATCCCTTGCATAAGGCAATGTTAGAGTCAAACAATCTTATGCGATTGTGGATGTAAATTTTTGTTTGTAGCACAATATGTGTTCCATCTAAAAATTTTCATGTGATTAAATTTTATTGTAAAGCACAATCAATGTACATATGTTTTAGACAAATAATGTGTTGTACAATTGTACATGCAATCATGTATCAAATTGCATAGTGAAAAGTTAGCAATTGCATTTGGTTTTTTAAACATGGCCCCTGGTACAACTATTAGAGTTGTTAAGAACCCTCGAGTATGTTTTGATTTTGACACTGCATCTAAATTCATCTCCAAGATTGTTGCAAGAGAAATTGTTCTGAGAGATGTGAACCATTTCCATCATTTTAAATAGGGACAATGTTCTTGTGGAGAATATTGGTGATGCTAAATGAAAAAAATTGAAAAATAGGCCTACACTATAATAATGTGCACTACATCAGATATCCAATAATAACGAAGGGACATCCATCAAAGAATAACAACACAGATTTCTAGAATATTTCTTAGTTCTTCTGCCAACTAGATTCATCATGGACCATGATCTTCATGGTCATCATGTTGACCTCCATACGTGAAGAGTGAAAAGGGGGTTAGTGCAAATATTCTACAAGCTATTGCTAGATCTAGAGTCTTAGTTGGATATGATTAGTTGTAGTTAATTCCTTTAAGAAGATACTGCTAATAGTTAATTCCTTTCAAAAGATACTGCTAATAGTTAATTCCTTTCAAAAGATACTACTAATATTATATTCTATTTCCCACTCAAGCACCCAAATTTTCCTTCAAGGATTACATTAAGAAGCTTTTCAACTTCAAGGAAAAAATTATGAGAGGGTTGTTTTTAAAATGGAAGACTATCAAGCTTTTGATGGTCCTTTATGTGCTTATACATTATTACATACTTCTTAGCTAGGGAAAAGTTCTAGTGGATGATATGTATTGATGTAGATAAGTTTATATTCTCTCGTCCTTGGTTAAATAAGCTAGGTGTAACTAAGGAGGACATAGTCCTAAGCAAGTGGGGACAATGCTAAAGACTTTGCAGAAATATGAGCATAGATAAGAGCTAAAGAAACCTTGAATAGTGACAAAGAAATGTTTTTAGTAGGTCTGAGAAGGGATAAAATGTATTTGAGAGGCCTGAGAAACCTCATAATAGGCTGACAGAGTATAAGAGAAGAGTGAGTCTAGTGGTCTACTGCAGCAAAAGGGAAGTATGATGGTTAAATGGGATAACAGCTATGAAACAATCTCTTTTACATAAATCTAGGATAATTAAGTAAATGAAAACACTTGCAAGAAAAATTGTTTTAAGAGATGTGAACCATTTCCATCATTTTAAACAGGGTCAATGTTCTTGTGGAGAATATTGGTAGTGTTAAATGAAACAATCTAAAAAATAGGCTTGCACTATAATAATGTGCACTACATCAGATATCTAGTAATAATGAAGGGACATACATTAAAGCATAATAGAAGGGACTTTTTGGCATATGTTGTAGTTACAAGTGCCCTACTAGACATAGATGAAAATGTGGAGGCATAGACAAGGAAGTGAAATGTTTCCAAAAATGATGTTTGTGGTGAAGTCTATTCTTAAATACAACTTATTTTGATGAAACCTTTCAATGGAAGTTCGTCTTCAAAGTAGTGTTTGTGTGTTAATGAATGAGTAACTACCTGTGGACGCAATGGGCAGAGTGTAATGGGTAGTGTGTGGCTTAGGATCCTCTAGATCGTGGGCTTCTCCAATAGAAGACTCAACTTCAAGCACACCACCACTGGTGGCTTTTCTGCCTGTCAATCCCATGCAACCTATTATTGATCGATGTCATCATGGAGGGAAAAGGAAAACTCATGTAACCTACTATTGATCGATGCCATCATGGAGGGAAAAGGAAAACTCACACAACCTGCTATTGATCGATGCCATCATGGAGGGAAAAGGAAAACTCATGTTGAATGAGGAGGGAAAACGAATGGAGGGAAATTTTTGGTTTTCATATTTTCTTTTTAATAGTCTTCTTGTCTCTATTAAATGTTATCACTATGTTATATTTTTTTTCTTTGATTCTTTGATGTATTTTTGATAATACATTTTATTTTAGGCTTGTACATTTAATACAAGTTTATTATCAAATATATATAATATTTCATATGCATTTTTTGTGTGTATTTCTTTTTTTCTATTTTCTTATTTATTATTTTGAATTTTTTAGTTTCTCTTCATTAACCATTTAGGTTGTTTTTTGGATTAATAAAATTGATTTTTTTTCAATTTTTGGTTTTTTCTTATTTTCTTTTTAGTGGTCTTCTTGACTCTCTATTAAATGTTATTATTATGATATATTTTTTTTGCTTTGATTCTTTAATGTTTAATTTCTTTTATTTGACATTATTTGAGCAATCTTTTGTGCTTGCCCTCATTTTATTTCCTTCTTTTTCTTTTAAATTGATTGAATTTTATCAAGTTTATTGCTTTTTGTCTCTTGTGTGCTTTTTATGAATTTCTCTCTTGTCAAGTTATTGCCCTCTTGTGCCTTGTTTCATGCGCAACTCCTTCTCACTCCTCCCCCTCTCATACCTTTTTATGCTTGTCTTGGTCTACATCTTTTCATTCTATCCTTGTGCTCTAATTTTCATTCAGACGATGGATTACGAAGTGTGATCCGAAACGTTGATGCAAAAAATTAACACACAATCGAATCGAGAAATCTTTTACAATTATTAATAAAAAAATTATTTTAGAAAAAATATATTTTTTATTTTCTTAATTTAAGACAATTAGAAAATTAATTTAAGACATTTGAATTTGTATTTTTAATTTTTGATATATATATATATTATATATATAAGAAAAAATAAACTATATACATATTTATATATTGTTTATTATTTCTTTGATATATATATAATGTTAATTATTTCTTTGATCAATGTTTTAATTATTCTTTTGCTTTGGTTCTTTGATTACATTGTTCTCTTTTTGTTTTTCTTTATATCCTCTCTTTAGTTTCCTGGTTCTTATTTTATTTTATTATCGAGGGGTAAGTTGCTTTAATTCATTTTATTATATTTTTTCTTCATTTGTCAAATCTTAGCCTATTATCTTCTAGCCCTCTCTTCTCCTCACCTATTTATCCTTCCAATTCTGCTATATCACTCTATTTTTCTTCTCTCTTATTGCATGCAAATCATCTTGATGATGGATCATGGAGTGTGATATGAAACGTTGATTTAAAAAACTCACACAGTTTAAATCCAAAAACTTGAACACTTAATTATCATGGACTGTGGAAACTTGAGGTTGTTAATTTAAAATATAATTTAAATATAAAATATTTATTTAAGGCAAAACTAATATTTTGTCTTAAATTAATTTCTTAAAACCTCCTTTTATGTAGTAGAGTCTCTTGGTTTCTATGCATCATGCCCTCATGACATGCCTTCAAATCATAGTTAAAAACATTAATGATTCATTAAGTAGGGGTCCCATGAGGGGGGCTTAAGTTCTATGGATTATGATCGAATTTGAAAGAAAAAAGAATAGAGGAGTAATAGTCATTTATTTAGTCATTTTTATTTGTTTGATATTAGTCATTTATTTAGTCATTTTTATTTGTCTGATATTAGTCATTTATTTAGTCATTTAGTTGTGATTTTACCCGATGACCAAATTAGTCACTTATAAATGACCAAATTAGTCATTTATTTTCAATATTCTACTAGTGTTAGTCATGTAACTAAAATTTTTAGTCACGTAGTCATTTATTTTCCAAATTCTACTAGTGTACGTTGGGGCATCCTTTTGTTCTTGTGGTTATCCCAATGCCTGGCCTGACCAAAGTCATCATGACTTTGGAGTGTTGGGATAGCTTTCTTTTTTGCTGTGTTTGTTTTATGCATTAGACACTAATCTTCTTTGGTTACACATACCTTGGCGTTTGGTGTCTTATGCTATAGCAAAAATTAGTGCTCCGAAAATGGCAAATAACATTAGGATTGCATTTCATTTTCCATTCTGTTGCCTTGCATTTATTCCTAACCTATGACCTATGATTTTGGTTGTGCAAACATTCATCTTTCGTCTCTCTTCTTCTCAGGATACCTACGATTCTTGACAAGCGTCCTTTCACACCCTTCCTACCTTCATTTTATAAGCTAAAACAAGCATGATCCACAAATAAAGTCAGCCTACCATTCACTTCCATCATTATGCAAGCCCTTATTTACACTCATGTCCATGTTGCATTTCATTTAGCTATTAGTGTTTGTAAGGAATTTAATAGCATCCCATCCCACATTCTAGGTTCATGGCATTACATTTCATCCCATGTGCATTGGCATATCATATTCATTTTAAGTTGTTTAGATTAATCTTCATTGGTTATTCTAAGCATCTTATGATTATTTTCTTATCAATTCATTGCATACTTTACATTTTTTCCCATGTGCATTAGTATCTCATATTTATTTTAAATTGTTTCGATTAATCTTAATTGGTTATTCTAAGTATCTCAAGTTTATTTTATCATCAATTCATTTCATTAATATATAACATACATCACCACCTGCATCACAACTCATTAGGCCCATACCCATAGCCTATAATATCAAAAATCACTCATCACATCCTGCATCACAAATGGTAGGCATCATACATATCATCCATGTCATCCACATAGGCATAAAACATAAATCATCATCAACATCATTCAAAATAAAATCATTCATATACACATACATGTAAATCATCATCAACATATACATACATAGTCATTCATGATAAAATCACATACATACACATGTGCATCATCCATCACATGAACAAATAATGTAAATAAGGGCTATGGAACATCATATAAATGTCCAAATATAATGTCCATCACATGATCCATAAGAAAGTCCACCATCTCATCAAAATATAGGTCCAACATATACATCGGTAATCATCGAATAAAATACAAGTATAAGGCTCTAAATCAAATGTGATCTCTGCCGCTTTATATTGTACATCCATATTGTACCTATCAAAAATATGTATTCTGTCATCTATCCTTTGTCATCTCTACCCTGAGCTGCCTACATCTGACCTCTGTGGTGAATCAGACACTAGCCCCCTGCGTGGGGCCATCTCTTGATAGCTGCTATATCCCCGTGTATGCATCCCTAGTGATCGTGATGGCACTGGAATCTGTGTCACTGCTCTGACGTAGGGAGGTACACGCCATGCTTGATCTAGAACCTCGATGAAATAGGCTACCGTATAATAGCTCGCCTCCCACATGTACTCATCCCTCTCTAGTACCTGTATCCTGGCCGCATCTCGCTCCATCCTGTACCTGTCTCGTGACTCAATCATCTATCTCCTCTCCTGCTCCCAAGCATCTTATGCTAGC
This sequence comes from Sequoia sempervirens, assembly GCA_007258455.2. Classification (NCBI taxonomy): domain Eukaryota; kingdom Viridiplantae; phylum Streptophyta; class Pinopsida; order Cupressales; family Cupressaceae; genus Sequoia; species Sequoia sempervirens. The sequence goes on along the minus strand of VDFB02260222.1, from coordinate 51,341 downwards.
ATCACCTGGTCAATCTGTGCCTGCATCCATGTCACCAAGCTTGTGTCCACCGTTGTATTTCTCTCACCATGCGGAGCCTATACTTGTGCCTTTTTTGCATCCCTCTCTCACTGCAATGTCCTACTATTGTGTCCCTCTCACCCTGCAGGTTCTGCACCAATGCCTTTTTTGCATCTCTCTCACCCCGCAAGGACCGTATCTATGCCATCATAGCCTCCTCTCTCTCTAGCACCAACCCTGCATCCCCAGCTACCTGCTCTGCCACCTCTACTCTGTCACAAAGCTCATCTCGCTCCCACCTCAGCTTGGTCCTCTCCCTCAATAGATCTATCACCTGTCTCCTCAGATCCTCCATATCTCTCTCTAGCTCCTCCAAGACTTGTATAGATACCCAATCCATCAACTCTCCATGGTCCATATGTCCCCCTACCTGTAGTCTAGTGACCTCGGCCTGAAATTCATCCCTCTTTGCCACCAACTCGCTCCTCTCCTGCCATAGCTCTCCTAGTTGTCTCCTAAAATCCTCCATATCCTTGTTCGCCTCCTCTACCTATAAGGTGGTATGATCTTCCAGCCCCCATAGTCTCTCTATCCCTCTGCCTCCAGTCTAGACACCTCTACCTCAAGTTGAGTCACCTCTACTCATAAACTACCCACATTGGCTTCCAATCCATCTCTCTCTGTCTCTACCACAAACATGTGTCATCCTACCTCATATGCCAAGGTCCTTTAACTCCTCTCTCCCTCTGTATGCACCCTATCCACCTCAGCCAATAGCCTGCTCCTCTTTTCTTTCGAATCCCTGAGTCTCTGCTTTGTAATCAACAGCCTCACTAGTGCCCCCCTCAATAGTATAGTTGGGTTCTCCGGTGGGGGTGGTACATAGGGTACTATGGATAGTGGATCCACGTCTGGGGCATCTACCTCCATTGTCTCCTCCTATCCCACTCTTTTTCAGTCCTCTCTCTACTCCTCTGCCTCAACCTCCTCCTATAATCGCCTCTACCATCCTCCTCTCTGCCTGACTCTCTGTTGTTCTTGTCCTCTGAACCATAGCCCAATGCCTCTCTGATCCATTGCACTGTCATAATCTATAGTGGATAGTGACATCCCCACCATGTGGAATACCTCACTATCACCCCTGCATCTGCTTCTCCTCCTCTCCTGTTTGGGTAAGGTACCTGCTATAGCTCCACTTACTACTGTCTAACAAAATCTTCTAGGATCAGATCACCCCATAACTACTCTTGGGAGATCTGTTTGAACCTATGAGGTCCTGGGGGAATGTCCTGCTCAACCCTAAACTATCTCATCATTCTATCTGCCCTGTCGAGCTCTACAATACCTGGGTCTCTCCTAAACAAATAGTATACTATAAAGAAGTATCCTCTATGCCTCGCCTAATCCTCCCTCCATCTGGAGAACCATCGTGTCATGTATGGGCTCCATATTATTTGATCCTCTTGTAAATCATCCAATCTCCTCCTCCATCTCTCTAGATCACTGGTGTCTTGATAGTGAAATTGCCAGCTATACTCAATCCCATACCAGTATGCCACTGGTAGTGTACCATCCTACTCCCCTCCAGTCAACACTCCTAGCCTGGCCATGCTGATGTGCTCCCAGACCCATATTTGTAATAGTGTCACATGTGTAATGCTAAGTGCTTGTTGGTAATATACCACGTGCATGTCTCTATACAACTATGCTAGTATGCATGTGCCCCATGTGAACTCCCCCTTCCTCTGCTCCACAATATTTCTAACAACCTCAATCATCTTGAGGCTGCAAAACCTCCCACTCTTGTCTGGCATCAAGATCCTGCTAATCAACCCACATAGATATAGGAGTAATGTTGGCACTCCTAGTCCCAAGCACCCATCCAGATCTGGCTCCGCTCCCTGAATCGGAAGGTATACTCACCTGAAGAGGACCCGTAAGGTCCAGTCTTGCTCCTTTATCACAAGGTGTCCAACTATCGGCAGTCGTAAGATCCTTTATACATACTCTAGTGTGACTATCATCTCCTCCGTCGGGAGATGGAAGGTGGATGTCTCTAAACTCCATCGCTTTATCAATGCAGTTAGCAACGTTCAATGCACTCTGATGGTGGGATATCCAGGCATAAGTAGTAAGCTAGCCCGTGCTAGCGTTGCATGGTCCTCGTCGTTCATCATCGTGATCGTCGCCTCCAAAACCGCCGAACGCCTCTCTTTCATCCACAGGGTGTCAAAGCGCTGCATCCATATCAAACAAAATGTTAGTCATATTTTATTCAATCTCTTCACTTTCCTTCTCTTTCTCCTTTTTTCCCTGCCCTGGGTTGACTTCTCAAAATTTTCCGCCCTTTCCCCCTTTTGGGCGAATTTTCCCAATTTAGGAAAATTTTCCTTTTGTTGCATCCTTTTCCCCCTTTTGAGCGAATTCACCCAACTTAGGTGAATTCACCCTTTGCTGCATCCCTTTCACCCTTTTCTGCATCCCTTTTTGCCTTTTGGATGAATTCACCCCTTTTAATTCTCCTTTCGCCCTCTTGGGAAAATTTTCCCCTTTTCCTTCCTTTCGCCCTATTTTGGGTGAATTTTCCCATTTTGCATGCTCGTCGCCTGAATGGGAAAGTTCGCCTGTCTTATAGGTGGACCGAATGGGCAAGTTCACCCATCCCTCCCCAAACAAGCGAGTTCACCTGTCCAACGAACAAACCTACCCTTCTTCACTTGGACAGGTGAGTTCACCCATCTGACAGGCGGATACACTCATCTAACGAGTGACTTCACCTATCCAACCCTGCCCATTTTTATCCTCGGGAAAATTCGCCTGATTCTTGGGTGAATTCATCCCTTTTTGTTGCATTTTTTCCCTTTTCACTATGTTTGGGCGAATTTTCCCCCAAAATAGGTGAATTTGCCTCCCTGTGCCTGACGCTTTAACAGGCTATTTTGCCTAAAAATTTGTTCGAAATTGCATTTTTCTCGACAACCCATTTTCTAAACTACCTGATTCCCAAAACCCAGATGCTCAAATGCTAATTTTTTTTCAAAGTTTAGCTAAAATAACAAAGAAAGGTTTTGGGGCTAACTTTTTTAGGGCACCGTACGCTTGTGGTAGAATCATCGTACCTCGTCTCCTTGGTGGATGATCTCATCCTCCATAAACCTCTCGTCCTTGCTGTCATACCCATTAGCCATCCTCTTCACCTTCTTCCTCTTCCCTCTCTCACTCAACTGCCAGGTGTGAAAATGAGGAATAGTAATTTGAAAAATTACTATCTATTACCCTTTCCCTCCTTTTTACCCTTAAGTTTTGGGCATTTTTACCCATTATTTAACTTTCTTTTTCATTGACTAATCTTCTATCTTCCAAAGGCCACCATTTGCACACCGTGTGTCCATTTTCCTCATTCAAAAGCCAATATTCATGGTTTTTTGAGCTCTATGCATTGGTACCCTTCGTTTCCTCATATTAAGAAGTAGCTCAATGCCCCTTTTTCTTCCCCAACTGCCCTCTCGGGGGGGCATACCCTATCATTCACCCCCCGTTCCTTCGTCACGACCACTTTCTTGTGAGACCGGGGCATGTACCTTCATTTTCCCATCATTTGGACAACTTGCACTTCTCCCATGTTGGGGCATAATCTTTTAGTCATTTTCTCTACCGAGTCATCTACATTTTATTTTTCTTCGAAACACTGTTATCCTAATAGTATTTCGAAGAGGGGCAAAATGTAGATATCCAAATTTCACCACTCCTATATGGTCAAATTTGTCTCTTTTATTCATCTATTTCATATCCCCCATCAATATTGATTAAATGATTTATTTGATTAATATTCACCCTCTTCCTAAGGTTCCTAAGGTATTTAATTTAATAAACAAATACTTTACCTTTTATCCCATTTCCTCTCTAAATTAAATAAATACATCAATTTATTTAATTTAGTCATTTGGAATTTTGAATTTAAATCAATTTCAAATTCCCCTTTTCTCTCCCTCCTCGTCCATTCTCCATAACTTCCCTTTAATCTGGATTAGTTTAATCAATCCATGATTAGGATGTGCACACCTTTAATCAGGATTAATGTCACATCCTCCATGACTTGCAACTTGTCCCTAATCCCTCATTAGCCTCCTTAATCACCTATTTGCACAACCTTGATCATGTTATTAGGTCAACCTAATCCTCATGCCATTTATGGCATACCTCCAAGTCAACCATCATAAATTCTTTCTCCATTTAGCCAAGGCAACCTCTTCCCCATGTGAATTAAAAATTCACATTTATTCCTCCAAGACTTTCCTCTTCCCCATGTGGGTTATTGAGAAACTTTAAATTCCTCATGTGTCACATCTCCCACATGGGGACAAGGACCTCTTTTATGAGGAGATCTTGTCCCAATCCCAAGGTACTTCCAAGTACCTTCACATCATGTGAATTAAAAATTCATATTTACTCCTCCAAAGTTTTTCTCTTCCCCATGTGGATTATTGAGGAATTTTAAATTTCTCATGTGTCACATCTCCCACATGGGGACTGGGACCTCCTTTATGAGGATATCTTGCCACAATCCTGAGGTACTTGAAAATACCTCCACATCACTTTCCCTCTTGACAACTCATTGCCACATGGAAAGATGTGAGGACTTGTGAGTCCTTAACTCACCATAGCCCTCCATCTTGTCCATGGTGGCTAAATCCTAGCTTTCCATTCCTTAGAAGGCATTTTCCCCTAAAAATAGAGGATTTTGACCTCATTTTCAATTATTCATTCACAAATTCAAGCATTCAAACACTCAAGTTTTTAAGCTCTCACACCATACTCCATTGCTACAACCTTTGAAGCTCATTTTGCATCCATTTTGTGCATCTACTCACATACCCACTTGCATCATTAGAATCTCCATCATCTCACAATCATTTTGCATCCAGTTTCATGTGATTTTCCATTCGAAGGAGCACACAAACGATCAAATCAACAAGGCCAACCAACTAATCAACTTGGGCAAGGTAACTTATTGGTTTTCATATTTTCTTTATTCAAGTCTAGCTAGGCCAATATTGAGGTGTTTTTTTGTGTTTTTCTTCCTTTTCATTTATTTTGTTTTGCATTATTTTGGGTTAGAAAACACGTTTCACACACATCCAACCCTCAAGGATGACATTGGGCATCCATCACCTACATGTAATTGGTTTTAAGTCTTTCATGTTACTGATGTAACATAAGGCATCCATCACCTACATACTATTAGCACTAAGGCCCATATGCCACTGATAGAAATAATCCCACTATCTATGGGGTACAAATAAATATTCTACATGAAGAGTATGCTCCTTGAATACCATCAATATGGAGCATCAATAATCTTAGCATGTGTGGGTTATAGGATTTATTTACTAGTGATCACCTTGGAAGGAAAATAATATTCTATATCTTAGGGGGTCTACACCCTCTACCTATGTCCTTGTAGAGTTCTTACTCCATCTATCTTGTGTGACATTAAAATTTAGCCCCTATACCTAGCTTAGCACTATAACTAGAAAAAGATACTCATAATTAAAAATATGTAGCTTCTAGGTCCAACATCCACTATGGCTAACTACCCATGTTGGGCATCAATATGATGTGAAGGGTACGATAGAATATTCATTCCCAAGGTCCTTTTGAATTAGTACTCAATCTAGTAGAAGTATCTAACACATCCAATGAAGGTGGGTGTAAGTAATTAGCTAGTATTACTTTTGGAATATGTGAATTTGTGATCTGCCACAATAGTTTTGTGAGGTAATAATAGTATATGACATAGTAGATAGGAATTATAATAATCTTGGGAAATCCTTCTGTTAGTAAGCTAGGTGTACTTCTGCATGCACATTGACGTACTTGGGACATTTATTTTGTGGAAATTAATAGAATTTATCCTTTTTTTGCAAGATTAAGTTTGAGGTTTAAATGCTATTATTGAATTCAATTCCTAATACTAGAATTATTTGATATGTGTGGTTTAAGGAGATCCTTGAATGCATCAATGATAATCCTAGCATCTGTGATGATCCTTTCCTCCTAAATTATTTTCCAAAATTCAAAGTAGTTAAAATTTATAAAATGATCTAATATATCATTACAAAGGTTCATAATACTTAAAAAAAATTATTGAAAATTGTGTAAATTCTTTCATGTTCTTTAATAGAGTAAAAAACTGGATTGGTCAAGGTTGTATTAAATGTGGAACTTGCTACTATTGAATTATTTTTTAGCATTGTCTTTATCATTGGATTCATACTTAGGAGCCGCTTGAAATGGAGATATAAATGCTTTCCAAGAGGTATTTCAAAGGAAAGTTTAATCCAAAATAGCATCCATAACAGTAACAATAGTGATATATCCAAGTCACATTGTCCATGGATAATCACTTACTACATATCAATTGCATTATATGTATGTCATTTACTAATGATAACCTTGGAGTATTTTATACTAAGTCAATCTTATAATACATTAAGGTAAACCAACCCCAACTATGAATTCATGTCCAAATTATATAGGTGTGGAAGGGACAAAGGATAGGTGAGTTGCTTAAGGAAATCCAAGTTTAGCCCTAAATGAAATTTCACATACCAACACTTCCAAGGGATGTGGGTAAGCGATTTGAGTTGTTAAGGGGAAATTTAGGGACAAAAGGGGTCTAATTTATATTTCAACAACATGCATTATCATTCCCTAGGTCACAACAACTGCAAGAAGTAATTTTAATAGTTCTTACCTAATTTTTAACCATGAAAATAGTGATAGAAACTAGAAAATTGACTATAGGAAGATGAATAACCTAGAATAATTGCATTCAAATGTATAGGCATATGAAATGGTGAGTTATTATGCCCTTATCTTATGTTCACACTTTCCTTTCACCAAAATTTTTTCACTAGTCTAAAGACATCAACTAGGCCCTTTTGCTTTTCAATTGGTGTACACAACATTGCTAAAGCAAGAGAGAGAGAGAGAGAGAGAGAGAGAGAGAGAGAGAGAGAGAGAGAGAGAGAGAGAGAGAGAGAGAGAGAGAAGAGAAAAGAAGAGGAGAGGAAAGTAGCAAATAACAAGAGAAATGAATTAGAAAAAAGACTAAAAAAAATGGCTCTACATCAACAAGCAAAGAGGATAAACAAAATGAGAGAGAAGTGAATGAATTGAAGCAAAGGTTAGATGAGAGAAAAAAGAAATATGATGAGGAAAAATACACTTCAAAAAAATTAAGACAAAGAATTGGGAAAGGAAATGAATAGTGGGAACAAAAATTGGAGAAAGAGAAAAAGAAATGAAACATTGGTCGTAGAGCTGATGGAAGAAAAAAATGGAATTAACTCTTGTCAAAATAAGTTAACTGCATTTTGCAGAGAAACAATGAGGCATATGAAAAAAAAGATCTAAGAGGAAATAATGCAAAGGATTGATCATTCATGTGAATTGTTTCAATTGATTGATGCAAAAGCTCAACAAATATTTAATGGACAACAAAAATGTGTTGGCATTAGAGAAATATGCAAATCAATTTCAAAAAACAATCTACAAAGCTAGTGACAATGAATTGAAATTAAAAGGGATTAATAATTGGCTTGCTGCCTTAATGATGTTGTCATCTATCATTAAAAAGTGTTTAAGAATGCATGAAACAACAAAATTTGTGCATCTGGATGCAAACAAGATGAATAAATTGGATGAAAAGGTAATCAACTTCATAGAGCTTGGTTTTCTAGAGGCTTTTGACACAAATGAGCAATTCATTGGAAAGGATGATTTTAGAAAGAAGATGGAGGGTGCAAAGAAGATTGATTTGGACCAGTTTCCTTAGAACCCAGATGTGGAAAACTATTTGGATTCCATGAAACCATTGATAAACTTGAATTCAATTTTGATTGAAACATTCAAGTCAAGTTCCAATTTTAATAATGAATTTTTAACAAATTTTCAATTCAAACATCAACTAGAAAAAACAACAATGCAAACACCTAAATAGTGGAAATTGCTAGAAAAGGTGATACAGTGATTTGATATTGATAAAACGAGTTTCCAAGTTCCAACTCAGCTCTATGCAGATTTGTCTTTGATAAACATTTTGCATTGCCTCTATGTATTCCTTCATTTGAAAATCAATAAAAAAATAAAATTTAGTAATGTGTTGATGTTCAATTATCTATATTATTCATTTTATCATTTGAAGAAAAAGTCTGGTTTCAACAACTAGATACACATTAAATGATTATTGATGTTCATTGTTGTATATGCTACTATTGTTAATATGTTATTAAGCATTGAGTAGAGTGATGAATCACTGAGTATATGTTTAACACAATTAAAATATGAAATTATTAATAATATGTTAACTTATTCAATTTGATGCATAATTTCAAGGAATGCAATATAAAATATCAAATACAATCTAAAATATCAACTATAGTTTGAAATATTAAATTATTGGTAATCCTCAATTGGTTAAAGTAGGGTTGTTAGGTCTTCAACCTAGGGCTTTCTAAAACCCTATTATCCTAAAACCTTGGTGTTCTTATGTTTTGTTATTGACATCATTCACTTTCTGATTGGTCTTTAAGTTATGACTTATGGGTATCAATTTTGTGAGTCCCACGTCCCCTTTTGCTAGGAAGTGTCCATTTAATACCAGATATAAAATTAAAATAAAAACCTTTAATTTTCTATAATTTTAATGTTTTATGTTCATTATGTGGCAGAAGATAAAGGATTCTGCAAGTCTGTGGGCCCATAGCGTAATGTTCTTTTCTTAGTTGAGAAACCACGAAAGGACACTGTGTGATGATATTAGCACGTGGGAGAATTCTATTGGACAGAGATGATGGTTGCAACCTTTTCAAGAAAATCAAGGCTTTACTCATCATTAAAATTTTAGATTTCTACGTGGCTTTCCAGATGGACAACCCACATTCAAAATCGATAAATGGGTAGATGAATGAACTGCACTCACGCAAACAGGAAGTAATACCAGATGTGAGGGATGATGACTCATAATTTCCTTCATAAATTTTTAATTCATTTGTTTGGTCTGACATAGTAGCAAAAATCACAGAGGTGCACCTGTTCTATGTCAACTTGAGCTAAACTAAAAATTAGGTACACCCTTCTTGGAAAAATTCACCATTGTTATTCTTGAAGCTCATAATTAGGTCTACAAACTCCCTTGCAAAATACTATAGAAATCAGTTTTAAATCATTTTGGAATTATGAGTCGGTCAAACACCCAACCCTTTGGCTCTACATCTAAAATACCCTTTGAGGATGATATTTTGGCCCAGTTGTCGGGTTCCTCAAAAAATCCTCAATGTTTAACATAATCTCAACCCTAATGCAGTAGAGGGGATGGTAGACATAGCCAGAAATTACAGAGATGTTGAGCTGAAGTACGAGGATGACACGGTCACTAGGTGGGAATTGTTCCTACATTGGTATGGAAAAATAAACAACCATTCTCCTATATCCAATGCATGGACCTATGATTTGGGGAAGTTGGTTGTTGCTAATGTATTTATAAATGTGGAACTCATCCGATGCCTTGCTTCTAGGTATGATAAAAATATCAGAGTAATTAGGGCATTGGATGGAAGTGTCATAATGGATATAACCAAGGATTTTATTTATGAGGTTTTTAGACTCAATATGGCCATAAAAAAGGTTATAGAACTTTCTTCTTTAAGAAGAAAATACAAGCAAGAAAAAAATAGCTTCAGAGTGAAATGACTCCCTAGGTTTAGACATAAAAGCTTCTATGGAAAGTCATTAAGAATCCTTGATATCGAACATGAGCCTTTTGATGTCAAGTCTTTTGAAGATTGTTTTAGAAGCACATATTGGGAATTATGTTAGGTGTTGGGACAAGATGTAGGCTAAAAAATGGAGACACCTCTTCTGTATATGGTTGTTGATGTACACCATCCTTTTGTCAATAGTGACTTTGACTATGCCAACTTTTTAGATGATGTTATTCACAATCGACTGTTGGACATTAAGAGAAGGAAAAGTGGTAAGGAGCCAAAGGTAAATTTCATGTGGTATTCTCTCATTTTCCATATGATTTTGTACAAAGGGAAAGATCATTTCAACAAATTTTTTACAACTGGAAATGAAAGATAAAGAGGGCAATGATCTCCCATTGCAATGTTGGACCCATATTTGGGAAAAAAATTGTAGTGAGTTTGACTATTTTTTTTTGAGATTTGATTTGTAAGACAAGTCATGGAAAGGTTGGGTCGACCTAGAATCAGATTGCAAAAGAAAATTTTGGATTTCCTTAGGCCCGAAGAGTGGAGGCTAGAGTTAGGAGTACAACATAACTGGGGAGATTATTACCTCCATGAGAACAGAGTATATGGATGCCCTTAAGGCCCCCATGTGCTACCCAAATATGTGTCACCTAGGTTGGTATTCATGGAAATTATGTGGCAATTGAATGAGACTGGTCACTTTCATTTAGGCAAACAAAAGAAAGGGTTTTTTTACCTTATGTTATTGCCTTTTTAGATTTCATTTTTACCAAAGAGGGCTTAGATATGTTGAAAGAAATTCTCGGGGAATACAGGTTATCTTAGTTAAATATCAAGGATTTTGACCCTAAAGGTTTCATACAGGAGGTCAGGAAAAGGCTCATAAGGTTAAATTTTTTCCATCAGGTTGATTTAAAGGAAGATGTCATAGGACATGGATGAATCTGAGGTGAAAAATAGAAAGGTGAAATGGTTTGCATTCAATAAGGCAGAGGCTACAAGGATAAAGAATGATAAGGATTATTGTGGAGCACTTTTTGATATTGTTGACCAATTTCCAGGATTGAGGCGACATTGAAGAATTTTCACAGAGTTGTAGGTAAGGCCCCTATCCTAGAAGAGAAACGAGCAAAGTGGCCTAGACCTTACCTTTCTATTAGAAGGCCCCAAGGGCTTATTATTAGAGAAAATGTGCAATCAGACCCACCATAGATCACTTCCTCTCCTTCCCCTGGCCATTAAAAAATCAGTATGGATTCTAATTCTCCCCCAAGAGAGCAACCACAAAAGAGGATGAAAGTTGAGCAACCGCCATTTTTGGTTCACAATCCCATCAATCCAGATGTTCAAGTGAAGATGTTCATATCACCATGGATGAAATTCAACAATATATGCCATCTCTCCCAAGACCAAATATTGTTGGACTTCTTCAACAAAGGTTTAGGTTGTACATGGCTATGGGGAGAGATAACCTCAATGATGTGAGGGAATTGGCTTATACACAATTCATGTCTAATGATGATTTTATTAAATCCTAGGAGTTTAAAGAGTTTGTTTTGAGATCAAAGAGGGAGGAGTACCTTAAAAGAGTTCAGTTGGCACAAGAAAATGTGCTTAGAGAAAAGTATGATGAAGTAGTTGTAAAGGTAATGGCATAAATTAATTTTGACTGCAAAAAAAAATTACACTTGATGAAGGGAGAAGAATGGTGAAATATAGTGGATTACTATTGCTCCCTGAATGATACATTACTTCTGCAATTATCTTTGATACTATTAGGAAACAAGAAGGATAAGTTTTCTCCACAAAAGAGGAAGGAAAGATGATATTGTCAGGATCGGGGTTTGACAAACATTGGGAAGCCCTTGCAATCCAGGCCCTTGCCACAAATACAAACAAGCTTCCAATAGTTGAAGCATCGAAGGGTAAGGGTATCAAAGGGAGATTTATTGTAAAGAGGGTTTCTGACACCTCTGCCCTTGAAGCTGCTGCATTAGCAGTAGATGTTGTCAAGTTTAATGAAGCTAGTGTTAAAAGGTTGCAAGATAGACTTAATATAGTGACCAAGGAACATAATGATCTCATGGAAGCTTACAACCAACAACAGGTATTATTGGCTAAATGAAAATCCCTTCTTGAAAGTGTGCAGGAAGTAGGCTCTTCTTCTATAGTACCCCTTGCTCATGTGATGATTGAAAATATAGAGATTAAAGAAAAGATTAAAATGTTGGAAGAGTAGTTGAACAATGCTCAAAAAAATCAAAAAAATGAGAATGCACACATTGTAACGTGCATCCTAGAGCATAGATTTTCTAAAATATTAAGAAGGCTAGAAAAATTTGTGTTCCATATCTGAATTTCAGAAATTCCATTACTAGAGTAAGTGGGGATTAAGAGAAACTCAAATGTATATTTGAACAATGGATTCCTAGTGTGTGCAGCGTGTTTTCCTACCCTAAATGATACAAAAAAAAGAAATGTAAAATGAGAAATATACAAAGCAACACCTCAAGATTAGCCTAGTTAAACTTGAACAAAGAAAAGATAAAAACAAGTTATTTACCTTGCACAAGTTGATTTGTTGGTTGGCCCTTTGATGTTGATTGTTTTGTGTGCTCCTTGATGACAAATCACCTAAAATGAGATGCAAAATGATGTGGATTCAATAGAGGATTCAAAGATGGATTTGGGTATTTGGATGAGTGTATGAAATGAATACAATATGAGCTTGAAGATTCAACAATGGTAGATGAGTGAGCTTGAATGCAAGTGCTTGAAAATTGCTAAAGTATGAATGCTTGTGAATTGTGAATGTGAATGAATGATAATGAGACTAAAATCCTCTATTTTAGGGGAAGAGTCTCTAGAGAATTAGATGGCTAGGATTTAGCCACCATGGACAAGATGAAGGGTTATGGTGAGTTGAGAACTCATAAGCCCTCACATCTTGCCATGTGGAAGTGAGGTGGAAAGAGAAAAAGTGATGTGGAGGTACTTGCAAGTACCCTGGGATTGGGAGAAGATTTCCTCAAAAAGGAAGTTCTTGTCCCCATGTGTGAAGGATGTGACACATGAGGAATTTTGGAATTCCTCAATAATCCTCATGGGGAAGAGAGATACCTTGAAGTAGTAAATGTGAATTTTTAATTCACATGATTGGGAGTACCTTGGGGATAAGACAAGGTCCTCATAAAGGAGGTCCTTGTGTCCATGTGGGGGATGTGACATATGGAAAATTTTAAAATTTCTCAAGAACCTTCATGGGGAAGAGGAAAGCCTTGGATCAATAAATGTGAATTTTTAATTCACATGGAGAAGAGGTTGTCTAGGATAAATAAAACAATCACTTATGAAGGTTGACTTAGAGGCATACCAAAAATGGCATGAGGATTAGATTAAGGTTGTGCAAATAGGTGATTAAGAAGACTAATGGAGGATTAGATGCAAGTTGCAAAATATGGAGGATGTGACATTAATCTTGATTGAAGGTGTGCACATCTTAATCATGTATTAATTAAACTAATCCAGATTAGAAGAGGATTATGGAGGATGTGACAAGGAGAGAGAAAAGAGGGAATTTAAAATTAATTTATATTTAAAAGGCTAAATGAATAAATTAAATAAATTGATATATGTATTTAATTTAGAGAGGAAGGGATGAAAGATAAAGTATTAATATTAAATTAAATACTTTAGGAACCTTAGGAAAAGGGGAAATATTAATTAAATAAATCATTTAATTAATATCGATGGGGGATATGAGATAGACAAATAAAATAGATGAATTTGACCATATGGGAGTGGTCAAATTTGGATGTCTACATTTTTCCCCTCTTTGAAATATTGTTAGAATAATAGTATTATTTCAAAGAAAAATAAAATGCAGATGACTCTATAGAGGAAGTGACTAGAAAATGATGCCCTAGCATGGAAGAAGTTACGTAAGCTGCCCAAATGGTGGAAAATGAAGGGAGATTCCTCGGTCTCGTAAGAGAATGACTATGATAGAGGAATGGAGAAAATTGGTAAGGTATGCCCCCTCGAGAGGGCAGTTGGGGAAGAAAAAGGGGCCCTAGACGACTTCTGGATATGAGGAAACAAAGGGTACCATTGGATAGAGCTTGAAAAACCATGAAGAATGGATTTTGAATAGAGTCAAACGGACACACAGTGTGCAAATGGCGGCCCACGAAAGTTAGAGGATTAGTTAAATTAAAAAGAGGGTAAATAAAGGGTAAAAATACCCTTAACTTAAAAAAGTTAAAAAAAAGGAGGGAAAAGGAATATATAGTAACTTGAAGAATTATTATTCCTCATTTGCACACCTATCAGTTGAGTGAGAGAGAGAGGAGGAGAAGAAAGAGATGAGGATAGTTGAGGAGTTTGATGATGACATCATTGATTGGGGGGACTAGGTACGACGGTTCTTCCACGAGCACGCGGTTCCACGCCAGGTTAGTCCCAAAACCCTCTTTGGATTTTAAGCAAATTTCATGTTATTTTCTAATTTTCATGCAATTTAAAACACATGGGTTTGGGGGGTTGGGTAGATTAGTGAAATGGGTAGGTGGCGGAATTTCAATTTCGCATATTGGGTAGGAAAAATTGCCTATTTAGAGCCAGTGGGGAAGGGAGGCAAATTTGCCTATTTAGGGGGGGAATTTGCCTAAAAAACCAAAAAAATGCTTGAAAAGGGTGGGAGGGCATAAAAAAGGGGCAGACTTTCCTAAGAATCAGCAAAATCTGCCAAAAATGGGTTTTTGCTAGTGAATGGGCGATGGTGCCCAGAGGATGGGCGATTCCACCCATCAAATGGGCTAGTGCGCCCATAGGATGGGTGAATGCACCCATCCAATGGGCACCACCACTATGCAAAGAAGGGTCGGCGAGTCTGCCCATCCATGGGGTGGATTCGCTCACCGGAGAGGTGGGCTCACCTACCCATGGGGCAAGCGGAATTGCCCACCAGATGGGCAGGCTTTCCCACCCGCGCGGCAAGTGGAATCGCTCGTCGGAGGGGCAGGATCACCCTCCCATGAAGGTGGGTGGACTCGGCCACCGAACGGGCGAGAGTTCCCACTCGGCGGGTTCACCCACTGGTGGGCGGGCTTGCTCATCCGAGGGGTGGGATCACCCATTCGAGGGGTGGGCTCGCTCGTTGGAGGGGCAGGCTTGCCCATCAGCAGGCGGGCTCGCCCATTCAAGGGGCGGGCTTTCCCATCCCAAGGGTGACAGGGAAGAAAGGGTGAAAGCGCCCAAAAGGAGGGCAAGGATGATGACAAAAGTGGCGAATTCATTCGAGGTGGGCGAAGTCACCCAAAAGACGAGGGAAAAGAGGGGAAAAAGGAAAATTGGGAAAATTTTCCTAAAACAGGGGGAGAATGTCGAGAAGACAACCCAGGGCAGGGAAGAAAAGAACGTGAAAGAGAGGGAAAGATGAAGAATTTTTTTAGATGATTGACATGTGTGGTGGATGCAGTGGTTTGAGAGCTTGTGGACACGTGAGATGCATTCGAAGGTGTTGGAGGTGACCATAGTGGCAATGAACAAGAAGGATCATGAGGCTTTGGTGCGAGCGGGTCTGCTCCACATGCTGGGGTACCCTATTGTCAGAGTGCATTGAGCGTTGTTGACAACACTAATAGAGCAATGGGATTTAGAGACATCCACATCTCACCTTCTGATAGGGTAGATGACGATCACCTTGGAGGACGTATGGAGGATCCTGCAACTACCGATAGTGGGCCATCTGGTGAGCTGGATGAGATTAGAGGGGGAGGAGCTAGATCGAACCTTGTGGGTTCTTTTTGGATGAGAGGACTTACCATTGTAGGGGATGGTTTGGAACCTGGATAGATGTTTGGGGTTGGGGGTACCTCCACTACCATTATACCTTTGTGGTTTGAGTAGCGAGCTCTTGCTGCCAGACAGGAGCAGTCAGTTTTGTAGCCTCAAGTTTATGGAGGTTGTGAGACACATCATGGAGTAGAGGGAGGGGGATTTTGCATGGGGTCCATGCGTGTTGGCTCAGCTATACAAGGATATGAACGTAGTGTGCTATCGAGGGGCTCTTGGTGTTACACAGGTGATGTTATTACATATATGGGTCTGGGAGCATATTAGTGTGCCCAGGCTAGGAGTGGTGATAGGGGGTTGTAGGATCTGACACTACTAGTGGTATACTGGTACAAGATGGAGTATGGCTAGGTATTTCATTATCAGGGCCTCGGTGACCTGGATACATGGAGGAGGAGGCTTGTTGATCTATGGGAGGATCATATTGTATGGATGCCATATAGCACATGACAATCTCTAGATGGAGAGAGGATGAGGAGAGACATAGAGGATACTTATGTATAGTATCCTATTTGATTAGGAGAGATCCCTATATAGTAGAGATACATAGGGCAGACCAGGTGCAGAGACAGTTCGAGATTCAATAGGACATCGCTCGCAAACTATAGAGATTCAAACAAATCACACCAAAGTGACCATGGGGGGATCAGATTGTTGCTGAGTTTGTGAGACAGCAGTGGGAGGAGCTCCAAGAGGTATCCTACCCAGGTAGGAGAGGAGGTAGAGCAGATGTAGGGGTGACAGTGAGATTCTTCGCATGGTTTTCCCATCACCGACCAACACGGATTATGTTGGTGGAGCCAATTACAAAGGCACTTGGTTTCGGTCTAAAGGATGAGCTAAGACTGGCTGGAGAGAGGAGGGGGAGGAGGGGAGGAGGACAGTAGAGGAGAGGACAAGAGGAGGCTAAGGCTGGTGTAGACAGAGAGGATCAATGAAGGAGAGTGAGGAGGGGAGGATTGCAGAGGAGAGGCCAAGAGGAGGCCGAGGCAGAGAAGGAGAGAGATGAGCCACAGGTGGAGGTGATGGAGGTAGATGCTCCTGAGGTTGACCCATTGGCCATGGTACCATACGTACCACCACCTCCAAAGGAACTAGATGTACTATTGAGAGGGGCCCAGGTGAGGCTGCAGATTGCCGAGCAGAGACTCAAGGATTCAGAGGCTGAGAGGAGCAGGTTGGTGGCTAAGGTGAGTAGGCTACATGCAGAAGTGGACATGGTACAGACAGAGGGAGAGAGAGGTTATAGGACCTTGGCCTATGCGATATCACAATAGGTGTATGAGTTAGATACAGAGAGAGATGGACTGTAGGTCGAGGTGGGTGATTTATGAGCAAAGGTGACTCGACTGGAGGTAGAGGGTCAGAGAGAGCATGCAGAGCTGGTCAAGGTGAGGTGGGAGCGAGACAGGTTGCAGGTTGATCTAACCATACTTTAGGCCGGGGGACAGTGAGAGCCTGGAGGATTAGTGGACTAGGTATGTTCAGAGGCCCTGGCGGAGGCAGAGAGAGATATGGAGGATTTGAGGAGATGGGTCGAGAGGTTGTTGAGGGAGAAGACTAATTTGAGACAAGAGCGGGATGAGATCCATGATAGAGAAGAGGTAGTAGAGTAGATGATGGGGACTGTAGGGTTGGTTATGGAGAGAGAGGAGGACATGTAGCATAGGCATAGGTACAGAATCTGTAGGGTGAGAGGGATATGATAGAAGGATAGATGTAGAATCTGTAGCATGATAGAGATTCAATAGAGGTACAAGTACAGACTCTGTAGGGAGAGAGAGATGTAGCGTAGACATAGATACAGGTAGTGGAGAGAGAGAGGGATGCAACATAGGCACAGGCATAGGCCATGCAAGGTGAGGGGAGCGAGACAGGGGTAGAGGTGAAGACATTGCAGAGGGAGAGGGATGTCGCACAGGCATAGGTACAGGTCATGTAGGAGGAGAGGGACAGAGCGATAGGGCAAGTGTCCTGGGTGTAGTCAGAGATTGGTTAGTTGCGGTTAGCACAGGATGCATGGGAACAAGAGAGGAGATCCATATGTGGATTTCGGGACAATTACAGGGTGGAGTGGGATTCAGCCAGGTATCAGGCAGCTAAGAGAGACAAGTACATGAGGGAGGCCGGCTACTATATGGTGGCCTACTACATGGCAGTTCTAGATCATACACAACAGATACCTCCTTACGTCAAAGCGGTGCCGCAGATGCCAACACCATCCTAGTCAGTAGGGACACACACTCGAGGGTACAATAGCTATCGAGAGACCCCTCCACACAGAGGGGCAGTGCCAGACTCCCCACAAAGGTTAGATGTGGGCAACTCACAGTAGAGAGTACAAATGATAGATGATAGGATATAGGTTTTTGATAGGTGCAGGATGGGTGTACAGTATAGAGCGACAAAGATCGCATTTGATTCAGAGCCTTGTACTTGTATTTTATTTGATGATTACCAATGTATATAATGGATATGCATTTTGATGACATGCTGAACATTATTATGGATCATGTGATAGACATTGTATTTTTTTATTTATATGATATGCGACAGCCCTTATAACCACTATTTTGTGTTTATGTGATGGATGATTAATGATGTGATGTATGTTTATGTTTTTATTATGGATGATCATTATGATGTGATGTATGTATATATTTATGGTGATGTACACTTATGCTTATGTTGATGTATGTTTATGCTTATGAGAATGATATGGATGCTATGCATGATGCCTAATGTTTATGACGTAGGATGTGATGGATGATTTATGACTTTATATGCTATGGATATGGATCTAACAATTCGTGATGCAGGTGGTGATGTATGTAATGTGTTAAGGAGATGGAAATGAATTGATAATGAAATGAATCTAAGATTCTTAGAATAACCAATTATGATTAATCTAAACCCTTTAAAATAATGCACATGGTATGAAATGAAACAAACCTATAATGTGGGATGAGATGCAATTAAATTCCTTACAAACACTAATGGAAAAATGAAATGCAACATGGACATGAGTGTAAATAAGGGCTTTCATAATGATAGAAGCGGGTGGTAGGTTGACTTTATTTATAGATCATGCTTGCTTTAGCTTATGAAATAAAAGGATGATGGGTGTGAAACTGCACCTGTCAAGAACCATAGGAATATTGAGAAGAAAGGAGATGGAAGATGAATATTTGCACAACCAAAATCATAGGCCATAGGTTAGGTATAGAGGAAATGCAACAAAATTGAATATGAAATGCAATCCTAATGCAATTTTCCATTTCTAGAGCACTGATTTTTTCTATAGCATAAGACACCAAGTGCCAGGGTATGTGTAACCAAGGTGGATTAGTCTTGAATGCATAAAACAAACACAACAGACAAGAAGGCTATCCCAACACCCCAAAGTCATGAAGACCTTGGTCGGGCCAGGCGTTGGGATAACCATAAGCAGAAAAGGATACCCTAGTGTAACACAAGACTATGGGGGTATTGGTGGTACTACGTGGGAAAACCAAGTAGACAACAACAAACAGAAAGATGAAGATATGCCCCTATGTTAACCAGTCATAACACACCATAATATGATAGATCATGGCGACCCTAACAAATTATGATAGGGAGCTCAAATGATAAACAAAAGCCAAAAATATCAAAAGATCACAATCAATTTCAGATGTCCTTTTCCACAGGATCCAGAGGGTGGATGGGATTGATGAGGTCCATGAGGAAGGATGCATCCTATTAAGACCAAAGATGGATACTAAACTAAAAGATTGATATGATGCAGGAGACTCCAAAATCGATTGAATCTCATTATACAAGTGGTCTCATTTATGAAGAACTAGCTAGATAAGGACATACTTGACAACACGACACAAGAAAAGACACAAGACTAACACACCCTAAAGACCTAGGGGCTCAGGGGCTGATCAAAGATTAGCCTTGCCTATGTGAAAGCACAGAGCCCTAGTAGTTCGAGAAGACCATGGATAAAAGCAGAAAGAGGACAATGGGGACAGACGATGGAGGAAAAATACTGGATGGAAAAAAGAAAATCCTCGGGGGTGGATCAAATGATCGACCTTGCCTACGTGAAAGCACAAGGGAAACGTAGTTCAAAAAAGACCAATGACAAGAAACAAGACCAAAAGACCGACATGACAACATGTGATCTAAATGAAGACTATCAAGATTAAGGAGCCTAGATGAAAGCGAAGGAATGACATGATGAAAAGGACTGATGAAAAAAGCTTAGATTAGGATAAAATCTCATGGTAATAGATAGCGTATGAAGATCGTCCAATGCTCAAGAAAAATATACCAAGCGGTAGGATAAAGGGATGCAGATCGATAGGATGATAGGATATGAGATTAGGATGGGTGGAAGCATAAAGTAACTGGGACGCAAGGTAGATAATGATTAATCCCTATACGAATGGTGCCTGTGACCAGGTTTTCACCAAATGTACTTATCCAAGGCACCACCAAAGGTGGTTTTCAACATAGGATGAATTATTTCTCTTTACCATTTTTGTATTCTTTTTATTTTTTTGTATTTTTGACAATTTTTTACTTTTTATTTTATTTTTGCAAGATAGGATACCCCAGCCGACTTAAGTGTAAAACCTTTTTAGCTAATTGATGTTAATGGGCTCCTCTAGGGCCTCTCCTTTAGGTGTGGCAAGTCCGTATGCCCTTGATCCATACTTTTTTGTGATGACATAAGGACCCAACCAATTTGCTTCAAATTTCCCTTTCTTATCTCGGTCCTGCTTGGTACGTTGTTTCTCCTTAAGGACTAAATCACCAATGTTGAATTGGGAAGGAAAAACCTTCTTGTTGTAGCTCCTCTTAAGGCAATTTTGGTATGCATGAAGATGATTATACGCTTTGATCCATTTTTCATCTAGTAGTTCCAGCTAACTGAGTCTTGCAACCTGGGCATCTTCATCACTGATAAGATTCTTCAAAGATATTCTCAGTGATGGGATTTCTATCTCAATTGGAAAGATGGCATCGACACCATAAATGAGAGAATATGGAGTGGCACCAGTAGGGGTACAGATGGAAGTGCAATAGGCCCAAAGGGTGGGATGGATATGAAGGTGCCAATCTTGACCAATATTGTTGACAACCTTTTTAAGGATCTTGATCAGGGTTTTGTTGGTAGCTTCCGCTTGACCATTACCTTGAGGGTAATAGGGAATAGACCAACGGTATTGAATATGAAAGGTGTCACAGAGGTGTTTCATGGCTTGGTTCTTGAATGGCTTTCTGTTATCAGAAATGATGGTGGATGGGATTCCATATCTGTAGAGAACATGGAAAAGGATAAATTTGGATATTTGAGTACCTATGATTTGAGAGAGTGGCATTGCTTCCACCCACTTGGTGAAGTACTCAGTTGTAGTGATGATGAAGGTGTGGCCATAAGAGGATGGAGGATATATCTTTCTAATTAAGCCAAATCCCCACTGAGAGAAGGGCCATGGTGCTATGAGAGGTTGTAGATCCTGAGCAAGAGCATGTATCAAATCCACGTGTAGTTGATAGGGTAGTCAGTTCTTCACAAATTCACACGAATAATGCTCCAATGTAGGCTAGTAGTATCTAGCTCGAAGAATTATTTTATCTAGAGCCATGCCATTTGAATGGGCCACACAAACACCACTATGTACTTTTGTTAGTGTAGTGTGGGCTTCAGTCTCATTTAGACACCTGAGGAGGGTTCCATCATACCCACGACGATAAAGTGTATCACCTACAATAGTGTAATGGGATGTATGTTGGATGAAATATTTTCATTGGTCGCAAGTACGGTCAGGAGGTAAGATGTTATCATGCAGGTAGGTGTAGATGTAATGATACCATAGTGATGTAGGACCTACAATGTCACACACCATCTCACTTTTGGGGAGATCATAAGATGGGATTAAGAGTTGTTCAATGAGGAATTCACGCTTTGTTCGATCTTTAGGTATGTCGATTAGGGAACCAATGGTAGCCATTGTATCCACTGCTTTAATTCTAGACTCTCAGAATCTGGTCAAACTAGATAGAAGTGAAATACTTTGTGAAGTCATCCACCATGTGCTTATAAGGCAACAACTTATCATCTTTTGTCAAAAACTCATCATTAACCTATTTGATGATTAGTTGGGAATTTCCAAAGACTCTTAAGTGAGTGATGTGCCATTGGATTGTGATTCTGAGGCCAGTAAGGAGAGCTTCATATTCTGTGATGTTGTTTGTGCATGGAAAAGCCAATCTGAACAACTTCAGGATATAATCACCTTGGGGGTGATGAGAAATATTCCTTCCCCCGATCCATTGTGTGTGTATGACCCATCAAAGTAGAGTGTCCATGTGGCCACTTCTGTTACTATGAATACCCCTTCATCAGGAAACTCCATTATCAAAGGATAGGCATCTACTAGGGGAGTGTCTGCCAGCTGATCTGCGATCACTTTCCCTTTAATAGCATTTCGATCCACATATTCTTTATCAAATAAACTTAATAGCATGACCCACTTAGCCATGCGACTAGTCAAAGTTGTCCTAGATAACAAATATTTGAGTGGATAGACCTTGGAGATGAGCTTCACTAGGTGACTGAGCATATAGTGTCAAAGCTTTTTTGAGTTGAAGACTAGAGCTAAGCAAGCTTTTTCCATTGGGTAATAATTAATCTCATAACCTACTAGGGTTCGGCTAATATAAATTGCTTGTTCTTTTGATGACTCATCATGTTATGCCAATAATTCCCCCAATGCGATTGAAGTAGTACAAATATATAGCAGGAGTGGTTTACCCAGAATTGGAGGCATGAGGATGGGCGAATGAGCCAAATACTCTTTGATCTTATCGAAGTCGAGTTGAAATTGTTGATTCCACTTAAAAGCGGTATCCTTTTTTTAGGAGATGAGTGAATGACTGGCATTTGTTGGCTAAGTGAGCTATAAACTGCCGAATGGATTGTAGCTTACCTTGAAGGCTCCTTAACTGTTTGAGATTACGCGGTGGAGGCATATCCATGATTTCCTTGACTTTCACTGGATCAACCTCTATGCCTCTTCTAGAGATGATGAAACCTATTAGTTTTCCTAATGTGACCCCAAAGACACACTTCTTTGGATTTAAACTTAGCTTATAGTGCTCTAGACGCTCAAAAATATTCTTAAGGATCACTAGGTGTTCTTATCTTGTTCTTGATTTCCCTAAAAGATCATCAACATAATCTTCCATTATGATGTGAATGAGATCATGGAAGATAAAATTCACAGCTCATTGGTAGGTTGCCCTTGCATTCTTAAGGCCAAAGGGCATGTCATTGTAACAGAATGTGCCCTAAGGTGTAGTGAAGGTTGTTTTATGTTGATCTTCATGTGCAATTTGGATCTGATTATAACTAGAAAAGCCATCCATGAGGGAAAGCATCTCATATCCTGCAATTAAATCGACCAACATGTCAATGTTTGGCAAAGGGAAATCATCCTTAGGACAGGCTTTATTGAAATCCTAGAAATCTGTGCAAACCCTGATATTCCCATTTGGTTTGGCAACTGGCACTACGTTGGAGATCCACTGGGAGTAGTCAATGGGTCTTATGAATCCAGCTTCCAGTAGCTTTTCTAGCTCCTTCTTGACTAGTAGAGCTACTTGCAATTATTTTGGTGGTCACGTCAAGCAATCAAGAGCTATTGTGGACTCTAAAAGTGCTTAAAATAGTGATGCATTTTCCTGAGTTTCTGCTTGACGGTTTTCACATCTGGATGTACGTCCAAGTGATGTACTACTAGAGCAGGATCAAGACCTAGCATATCTGAATATTTCCATGTGAAATTGATGATGCCCTCTTTGAGAAGCTAGGTGATGGTACAGTACTCTTCCTCTAATAGTGATTTGGCTACATATGCGATTTTGGGATCCTCTTTAGTTCCCAAATTTGTTTCTTTCATTTCCTCAATTAGAATGGATGATCATTCAGACAACTGAGTTCCTACAAGGGGAAGATGAATGTACCCATCTTCTAGTGCCTCATTGAGTTTTTTGCTATCAGATACACACTTTGTTTTTACTTTTTCTGAGTTAAGAAATGCCTCCGAGAGTATTTCGCTAGGTGACCCTTTTTTATTTTACTTCTTTTTATTTTTGCGGTTAGGGCATTCATCCTCCCCCAATCCCATAAGATGTATGTACATATCCTCTGAGGGAAAGGTTTCGATAGGTGCGCTACCATGTAGGTCCCAATCTATGAGTTTAGGATGATGAAGGGATAGGTTGATGGTGCAGATGGATAGGAATTCGAACATGGAAGAAAGGTCTACGTGATCCACATCATCATACGCGTGTATGATGGATTCTTCTTCTGGTATGTCTTCAAGGACACCATTGTCAACACTGCCATTGTTAGAGGTACTAGACGATGCCATAGGACCCTTTTGATTGTTGTCATAGCCCAACCCCAAGTTTATTAGTTGCACAGAAGTATCAATTGGTTGCCATCTACCTTACTCTTTTACACCAAGGCCTCCCCCCCGATAATTGTGTTTCTCTACAAACTTAGAGGGCCAAGGGTAGGCTTCTTGGAAATATTCTTTCAAGGGGGGAGAGGGTTCACATTCCTCACGATATACCCATTGGCTGATATCATCTTCTGGTGTGTCTTGCCTTAACCCAAGAGAGCGGAAGGTGCTAGATCCCACATTTTTGGAACTCAAGGTGATTGTCTTCTCTTCTTCCTTAAGTACAGGCTGAGAAGGGTGGACATATGTGTGTGGTGAGGGTGGCATGGTTGCCACATTCAAATCTATACGCATTTCATATTCACCATGTAACCCTTGTCAATGATTTGGACTTTGCTAAGGGTGGAATCAGATGTGGATGATGGAGTGGATGAAGTGGTAGCTAGTGCATTGGTAGATGGATGGGATGATAAGGTCTGAGGTGGTCCCATTTCTGCTCCTAGGTAGTAATGAGAATTGGGAAAAGAAGCTTCTAATGCACGACAATATTTAAATGGTTGAGGGTCTGCGTGTATTGTAACTTTCACCCCATTGAATGGGAATTTTAGAAATTGGTGGTACGTGGATAGAACGGTTTGTATGGCTTGGATCCATGGAAGGACAAGAAGAAGGTTATAGGGGAGTTCCAAATCAAGAACATGATAGGTAGTGTATTGTACAACATGCCCAACCTGAATTGGAAGACATATTGTCCCCTCAGAATCACGCTCTGCATTATCATACACCTTGATAGTGATGACTTGATTATTTAAGTCAACGTGGGTGTATCCCACCTATTTTATGAATTTTAGTGTGCAAAGATTCAAGGCAGAGCCATTATCTACCAAGACCCTTTTTACTTTGTGGCGGTTTACAAGGACCTTTAGGTGAAGAGGACGGTTGTGGTTGGAATTGATGCACGAAATGTCATTCTGACTAAATCTGAGTTGATAAGTGGCTGAGAGATGTCCTACCAATGCTTGGAATTGAGTAGGATCGATGTCATTGGGGATGTGGGTATCCTGTAAGGCTTTGGTTAAAATTTATTGGTGCACAGGAGAAGACTTGAGCAGGTCCAAAATGGATATCTGGGTCGGGGTCTTCCCTAGATGGTGAAGAATATTATATTGGGAGCTTATAGGAGGTGGTTGGGTTGATGTAGAGGCTCCAAGAACAGTGGTGTGAGTTCGGCAGGTGGTAACAACACACTGTGGTTCCTTCCCTTTCATGCGTATCATAGACACACTTGGTTCTACTTGCTCAATGTGCATGACTATAACCTGATAATTGAACAATACATTCTTGTAACTGTAGACATCGAAAATATACAGATTGATATGACACTCTGATCTACTAACATCGTTTCTTCCTAAATCATCCCTCGGTCTAACTGTTTAATCAAATTCCCTTATTTGATTAAATTCATCAATATTCGTCTCTTAATTAAATTAAGTCACTTTCCCTTGTTAATTAAATCAATTCATCTGATCTAATTATCCCTATTTAATTAAATAATCAATTTATTTGATTAAATCTCTAAAGTCTATCTATTAAATCAAATAAATTAAAACCTTATTTGATTTAATCTAACACCATCCCTTTTAATTAAATAAATCAAAATCTTTATTTAATTAGCCTCTTATCATATTCCTCTCTTTTATTTAAATTAATCCAAAAATCTAAATCAAATTGTCAAATCAAATTTAATATCCCCTTAAATTAATCAAATCCTGATTAATTTAATCCTAATCATTCAAATCCTCTAGATTTTGCAACTTGCACAATTAAATCATTTATTTGATTTAATAATTCCTATTTACATTCAAAAAAGGCATCTAAGTGGGAATATTCCTCAAATTTGAAATCTCCCCCAAAAGGACTTGTCCATCCAACAAAGCATTTAAAGCTCTTACATTGTCTCTTACATGTCTCCCCTTGGCATTTAACTCATTTTTCATCCCCCCTAAACATGTCATCTCATCAAATTCAAATTTCAAACTTGCACATTCCTCAAAACTTGCTCAACCTTCATCCTCTCACATGTTGACAAGTGGCATCATATCATTGGTTGAATCTTTGTCCCATATTGATCAAATTTGGACATCTCTTCAACTTATCAATCTATAAATAAAGAGCTTATATCCTTATTTCATCATCCACATCTCAAGAAAAGTTACCATGCTAAAATACTTAGCAATTCTCATCCATCTAATTGAATCATAGCTAGGTTTTTTGCAGATTTTAGCTTGGAGCATTCATCAATCTTCATCAAAGTGGATCACATTCTTCATCAAATCATCAAGCTAGCATTGGAGTTGGGAAATGGCCAATTTTCACATCAAATTGACACCAACTCCCTCAAGAGATCAAGAATTTACATTGCTTTCATAGGATTTAATCTCTTTTGTTGATTTCTCATTGTATTGCTTTCATTTTCCTATTTAGAGCATTGATAAATGGATTTCTTGAGGAATCATGTTTCTAACTTGCATTTCAATCTTCTAATGTGTTTGTTTGTTGTGTTTTGCAGGTATTAGGATCATGGTTCACATATTGGTGCTAGGAGGAGGGTTGATCGATAGATTCTAACACGTTTTTAAAAAAAAAATCGTTTTTTACAGTTCTGTTCATAAATCCATGTTTTAGCGCCCGTGATCACTATTATAGCACTCTTTATCATTCTTGTAGCACCCATAATCACTGTTATAGCACCCATAATCATTGTTATAGCGCCCGTGATCACTCTTTTAGCGCCCTTGATCATTCTTTTAGCGCCCTTGATCATTTTTTAGCGCTCTTGATCATTCTTGCAGCGCCCCTGATCATTCCTGCAGCGCCCATGATCATTTTTTTAGTGCTCTTGATCATTCTTGCAGCGCCCCTGATCATTCCTGCAGTGCCCATAATCATTCTTTTAGCGCCCATGATCACTGTTTTAGCGCCCATGATCACTGTTTTAGCGCCCATGAGTCATATGAAGGTCTTTTTTGATGCTTTTTTTTTTGAAATAGGGTAGAATTTCGTAAGCTATCCAATGGTGTAGGTGTTTCTTAGCTATAAATTAGTTAAAATTTTTAAATTTGCATTTAAAGTAAAAACACATGATAACTTGGCTAAATTTTAGGGTGTTTTGGTTAATGATTCTTCTAACCCCTATATCCTTTTGTTTTTTTATCTCATCTAACATTTTGATCACTTTTGCAGGTTGGAAATTGAAATCAAAAGAAAGAGGAGCATGGGGATGATATTTTATCTAATCAAAGTGTTTTTTAACACTTAAGTGTTTGTTTAACACTTCTTCAAAGAATTTGTCATCCTTGTCCTTCTTAGGACACTAGTTTTCATTTGGGCTTGAAAAATAACCTTTTTCATTTCTTGCAAAGGCTAAAATGAACTTTAGGATCACAACTTACTAGATTTGGTTTATTGGATTAACAATTGAACAAGACAATTTCTCACACTTCATTTGGTGCTTTAAAATGAAATCATCATTGCTTTGAGGGTTTAAAAAGAACAAGTGTAGCTTTGTTTGTTTGTGAGGGCTTACTTAGACTAAAGCCATTGGAAAGGACGTATGCGCTTCTCTCGCTTTATAGCGATCTTGAGAATCAAAAGGTCTTTTCCATGACTTTGGGTTAAGACAAAGCAATCACCTCCACACTTCGATTTGGGCTTAAAATTGAACAAACTATTGTGCGAGTGTGAGTGGGGGCTTTGTTGCATATATTCTCTCTCCTTGTTGCCTACAAGGATTGATCAAGTTACGAATATTGTTCTTCATTCACTTTTGTTTATCTTAGAGGGCCCGCCTTGTGGGAAAAAGTAATCACCCAAGGGAACGGCTCAACCGGTAACACTCTAAAGCCAAGAGTATTTCCAACCGGGATATAAATGTGGATATTGGAAGAAACGCCAATATCACGCGGTTGACTCTGACAAGATGGATCCAAAAGGGGACTCTTGCCATGTTGGGTCAACTCCTACGAATGGAAAGTCCTTATTAGAACCCATGTGCTAGAATTTTTCAAAATCCTTTATCTATTTGTTGGTGCAAGAATGATCGTTCTGAAGCCACCCCACACTTTTACAGTCTTCTAGTAGAGATGGAAAGCATGCCATGGGAGTTTCATGGGTGTTGATGCTTGGCTGCCCTGATTGATGTTAATGAGCCATGGAGGGGAGCCAGTGGGGTCAAGCATCTAACCATCCACTAGAGATAAGCATAGTTGGACTTGTCCAAGTGGGAATCCAACAAATATTGTCTTACACATCCATAGGATTGTAATTATTCTTGGGTTGCAAAATGCATTGCTTGATCGAAAACATCATGAAAACAAACACTTAACATCATCATCCTGGGAAATAATTGAATGAAGTAATTGTCATTATGCATGACTTCTTGACAGTGGGCATACAACTCCTGAGGATGAGCCTTGGAGTCTTTTGTTCCTTTATACTTATTGAATTTCAGAATTTTGAAATGCTTCAGGAAAGGGACCAATGAAATTGAAGGATCATACAGATAGGGACAAATGTCTTCAAACTTAAACATTGTTTGCTGGTCCCTGCTTGCAAGCCTTTTAATGTAGCTTTCACTTCTTCCAAATCTTTATTGATAGGCATTGCAAGAGTCAGATTAGATGGATTAGGTTGATCATAGGGAGGATATTATTGGTATGATGAGGATGGGGCAGAAGTGATTTGATCATAAGTGGGTGGAGGTGCATACAGAGGCATTTATTGGTATTGATTAACATATGTGGATTGTGGTTGGGAATTGACGTAAGGTGGATAGGAGGATGACAAATTTTGATAGTAAGAGGTGGAGGCTGCTTGTTGGTAGGGTGGTTGTTGTTGATAATATGAAGTGGATGGAGCACCCTGCTAATATTGCGTAGGAGCTTGGTAGTATGGTGATGTGGAAGCGCCTTGTTGGTATAACAACGGTTGTTGATAGAAGGAAGTGGATGGAGCACCTTGTTGATAGGGTGGCTATTTTTGAGTGTAGTATGGATTGGATTGGTAATTGTACGCAACATTGGGCTATTGTGTGACGTATGGAGGTGGTTGTGGATTAAACGTCTATTGGTAAGGATTTTGAATGTGATTATGGAGGGTTGGTGTAAAGAAGCAGTTGAGTCCGAGGTGGATTCTGAGGGCCCAAATTGAGATTTGGATTAGAATTGGATGGAGCAGCATAGGTGGTTTATGTGCTTGATCGATGGTAGAGATATTGTGCAAGAGGATTACGTTGCGTTTGCATGGGAATGTGTGTATGCTGGGGTGGTTGTTGTTGTGGTGGTTTTTGGTAAAGTGGGCGATAAAGGATGTGTTGCTATTGTGGGATTGTCGTGGAGGCACCGTGGGGCGGTTGTGGAGGCTACGATGTGGTTTGTGTCACTTGGTGTGGGGGTTGCGTAGGAATGGTAGTATGTTGCTGCAAAACTGAAACATTTTGTTGTGGAGTTGTGATGTTTTGTTGCAAAATTGTGACATTCTATTGCGGAATTATGACATTCTATTGCAAAATTGTGACGTTTTGTTGTGGAGGTGGTTGAGATGAGATAGTAGCGGTAGCGATATGTTGTGGTGGCGCTTGTTGTGGCGGTACCTAGAACACAGTGGATTATTGAGGATTAAGGGGAGGCTGCTAGAACATAAGGATGTTACCTTGAGGTGGTGGTAGTAAATAGCCAGCAAGTGCAGGCCCTAGAGGTGGCATTAGTGCAAGGACAGGATCACCCCTAGTGTTGACAGGTGGTTGACCAGGATGATGAACCGAGAGTGGTAGAGCAGATGGAATATTCTGTGGCATTCCATAGGCATAGGGATCGTTAAGATTAGGTTGTGCTTTTGACGCTGAGGCAGGAAGACGAGGGTAACTTGTGACTTGGTCTATCACAACATTTCTAAACCCAGGTAGATACCATTTTTCTATGGGTGCACCATCAGGGATGTATGAATTTCCTGGAATGTTCTGGGAAGTCTATGGATCTTGAGGTGTAGGAAGGGTCTGGGTGCCAGTATATTGTGACATATCAAAATCGGGTGGTGGATTGATTCCTTTGATGATTAAAGTGGAAAGAATCTTATCCCCACACTCATTAAGGAGTCGATCCATCATTTGACCATTGACGGGATTGCTAAGGTATTCGTCAACTGTGACTTTGGGTTGATTGACCATGTTCTCATCACCAGGTGGTGAAGTGTTTTGAACATCAGTATTAGACTGTGATACAAAACCATTGTTGGGATCCTAAGGGATATTTGCACCATTGTTGGGATCCTCAGGGATATTTGGCTGAGAACCTTGGGCTTGTTGTTCTGTCATTTGCTTATTCCCTTGTGATCGGGTTTGAACATGCATGAAAGTGGAAAGCTACCAGGTGGATTAGGATGAGGCTAGACTTTAAGATGCAATGCAGGGATGACCTAAATGATGATCAAAGGATTGATTGGATTGGATGAGGGATTTGTAGATTTGATGATTGGATAGGGATGTGATTGGATTGGATTAGATAAGACTGATTCATAAAATGATTAGATGATGGATGAGATAGGATGATAAAAAGTATTCTAAACCAAGTTTAGAAATCACCCTAGGTGACTTAAGGTGTTGATTGATTGCATTAAAGGACTTATAGATTATTTGGCACCGAATACACCTTGAGATGAAAGTGGATGGATTGGACTGAAGACGATGGCTGACTTAGGATGGATGACTATCCTAAGCAGATGTGTAGGATGACGATCGAATTCAGACACCTAGGCCAATTTGGATAATAGCCTCAATCAAAGTTTAGGGGATTTGGATTAAGAAAACGATGGTGGATATGCAACCTAGAGATGTTTTAAGATGTGCCTATATGATTCAGATGATGAACATATGACCTTTGGATAATGCAGATAGACTAAAGTGCAGATTATGGGTGAAAAAAAGATGCAAACGACTTGGAAAACAACAAAATTTTGGGGGCCCAACAAATTAACTTTATGTATTTTTTACCAAATAAGGATCGGACTTGCCTAAACAGGTGACAAAATTTCCTAAACAGGGTTTAGGATTTCCTAAAAAGGGAGCATATTTCCCTAAATAGGGTGCACAATCACCCAAACAAGGTGCATAGTCACCCAAACAGGGTGCACAATCGCCCAAACATGGTGCACAATCACCTAAAGAAGTATCAGGGTCACCCAATCAGGGTGCAAGGTCAACCAAATAGGGTGCAAGGTCGCCTAATCAGGGTGCACAATTTCCTAAAAAAGTATCAGGGTCACCCAATCAAGGTGCAAGGTCACCCAAACAGGGTGCAAGGTCACCTAAACAGGGTGCATAATCGCCTAAACAAGGATCAAACTCCCCCAAACAGAAGGCAGGGTCACCTAAACAACTTTCCCACTTGTCTAAATATGAAAACAACCAAATGACGTTGATAAATGAGGTAACAAACAACTCTAACAGGAGGAACAAACTTTTTGAACGGATAAATGAATATTTGTAATAGGGAAACAAAGTCTCTGAATGGGGAAACAGACTAACCAATCGACCAAACAGATTCTCCTAAAGGGGAAAAAGACTCTCCTAACGAGGAAACAAACTCTCCTAATAGGGAAATAGACTCTCCTAATGGGAAAAAAAACTCTCCTAGCGGGGAAACAGACTCCTCAATTGGGGAAACAAACCCTCCTAACGAGGAAACAGACTCTCTAAATGGGGAAACAGACTCTCCTAATGGGCAAACAGACTCTCTAAATGAGGAAACTAACTCGTCTAACGAGAAAATAGACTCTCCTAATGGGGACACAAACTTGTCAAATGGGAAAACAAACTCATCTAACAAGGAAATGGACAAATGGGGACTCAAATGGAAGGCAAGATTGGCTATTCAAGGAGCAGTTTCAAACAAAGATGATGCAGATTCACCTGTTTCTAGGGAATGGGAGAATATAATAGATCAAGAGACCAATAGGGGACTGAAACAACAAGCACAATCACCCAAAGATGAAGTAGGTTCACCCCTTTTGATGCAACAGGCGAATGTGATGGGTTGTTTGACTGACAAAATGACTCAGACAGAGAGTAAAAGCACCCCTTTAGATAACAAGCTCACCCAAAACAGTGGCAGACTCACCCAAACAGGGTACAGGTTCACCTATTCTAAGGAGTATGGGTGATTTTGATAGGAAACGACTGAGAAATGACTCAAACAAAACACAGGGTCACCCCTATGGACAACAGGTTCACCCTAAATAGAAGCAAATTTACCCCTAACAAAGGAAAATTCACCCAAACTGTAGACTTGGACTGGACTAGGTGAAAAACAACTAACTATGGTAAAGGACAAAAATACAAGAAGCAGCAAACAGAAAGTAAGGCTGACTCAACCAAAAGAAATGCACTGGTTTCGCACAAAGAAGACAGTACAAGCAACACAATCCTAAAATTAGTGTTAAGGGTATGGCCAACACGGTCCTCTATCTAGGCTGAACAAGGTGATCTAAGGAGTCCTCAATATACACCCAGTACATGAGGCACAATTGTGAATACCATCCTATCACAAGCGTGAGTCAGGAGCCCCAACGAGGTACTAGAAACTTAGACCAACTCTTCATGTTTTATCTGGGTATCACCCTAGCTTCAATGCTACACTAGACATGATGTGACTAGATTGGGGTACAAATTTGGCTCTCCTCCCTTTATATACCCCGCCGGTACATGTGGTTGGGATCGTCCCTTAGGTTGATGAAATCCCCAAGTAGGTCCCGCTAAAAGAAGACACTGGATGTTTTCGGTTGGTCCCCAGGCTCGCACAAAGTGCAAGAGGAGAGCTTGGATGTTCTAGTATGTCTTGGGTAACACAAATGGACTAAAGTGGACTATGATTTCTTATCACCTAGGATCGCCAAATGGCGCAAGGGGATTGGATATGTCAACAACCCACTTAACAAGCATGACAACTAATTAGTTCTATGTGTGTCTAACTAGTATGAAAAAAAACAACAAGCAAAACTAACTAAGGGTCTTGGCCTGCTCGTTCTGCAGCAAAGATGTTAGTAGTTTGAACCTCTGGCCTTGGATGAATGGGAAACAACTGCACAACATTAGAAAAAAATTAGACACACTCACAAATGAACAGGTTAGGGGGTCAGTACCTGAAAACGACAAGAAACAAATACTGAAACTGAAGATTTAAGTCATAGTTTTACCTCATAATCACCTCTGTTTGAAGTAGAATTGCTTGTTTTGACAGCAGAATCACCCTTGTTAGCAGCATAATCACCCCTATGTCTGTAAAATTGCCTATTATGACAACATAATTTCCCCTAGTAGTAGTATAATCACCTCTTTCAGAGGCAGGCTCGCCTGTTTGTAGAAACCAAGCTCACCCAAGTCAGGAACAGGGTCGCCTATTTGAGAAACATGGAGCAGATTTGCCCCTATTTGACATATGGGAAAATCTGTAGTTGCAGATTTGCCTCTGTTTAAGGCAAACTTGCCTGTCTTGACAACAAAATCGCCCTTGTTGTTGCAAGATCGCCTATTTCAGTAGCATAATTGCCTCTATGTAACCTAAACCTACAAAAATTCAAACAACAGAGCACATCAAAAGAACATACCCATTTGTGGGTCCCACCGGGC
The DNA here is from genome assembly GCA_007258455.2 of Sequoia sempervirens. NCBI lineage: Eukaryota > Viridiplantae > Streptophyta > Pinopsida > Cupressales > Cupressaceae > Sequoia > Sequoia sempervirens. The sequence continues at coordinate 17,562 of VDFB02260222.1, read as the reverse complement.
ATGCCAAAAATGTGTGCAACATGTTTTCCTACCCTAAATGATGCAAAACAAAATAAATGCAAAATGAGAAATATACAAAGCAACACCTCAAGATTAGCCTAGTTAAACTTGAACAAAGAAAAGATAAAAATGAGTTATTTACCTTGCATAAGTTGATTTGTTGGTTGGCCCTTTGATGTTGATTGTTTTGTGTTCTCCTTGATGACAAATCACCTAAAATGAGATGTAAAATGATGTGGATTCAATAGAGGATTCAAAGATGGATTTGGGTATTTGGATGAGTGTATGAAATGAATGCAATATGAGCTTGAAGATTCAACAATGGTGGATGAGTGATCTTGAATGCAAGTGCTTGAAAATCGCTAGAGTAGGAATGCTTGTGAATTGTGAATGTGAATGAATGAAAATGAGACTAAAATCCTCTATTTTAGGGGAAGAGTCTCTAAAGAATTGGATGGCTAGGATTTAGCCACCATGGAAAAGATGAAGGGTTGTGGTGATTTGAGAACTCACAAACCCTCACATCTTGCCATGTGGAAGTGAGGTGGAAAGATGACATGTGATGTAGAGGTACATGCAAGTACATTGAGATTGGGAGAAGATTTCCTCAAAAAGGAAGTTCTTGTCCCCATGTGTGAAGCATGTGACACATGAGGAATTTTGAAATTCCTCAATAATCCTCATGGGGAAGAGAGAGACCTTGAAGTAATAAATGTGAATTTTTAATTCATATGATTGGGAGTACCTTGGGGATAAGACAAGGTCCTCATAAAGGAGGTCCTTGTGTCCATGTGGGGGATGTGACATATGAAATTTTTTAGAATTTCTCAACAACCTTCATGGGGAAGAGGAAAACATTGGATCAATAAATGTGAATTTTTAACTCACATGGGAAAGAGGTTGTCTAGGCTAAATAAAGAAAGCACTTATGAAGGTTGATTTAGAGGCATACCAAAAATGGCATGAGGATTAGATTAAAGTTTTGCAAATAGGTGATTAAGAAAACTAATGGAGGATTAGATGCAAGTTACAAAATATGGAGGATGTGACATTAATCCTGATTAAAGGTGTGCACATCTTAATCATGGATTAATTAAACTAATCCAGATTAGAAGAGGATTATGGAGGATGTGACAAGGAGAGACAAAAGAGGGAATTTAAAATTGATTTAAATTCAAAAGGCCAAATGGCTAAATTAAATAAATTGATGTATTTATTTAATTTAGAGAGGAAGGGGTGAAAGACAAAGTATTTAATTATTAAATTAAATACTTTAGGAACCTTAGAAAAAGGGGAAATATTAATTAAATAAATCATTTAATTAATATCAATGGGGAATATGAGATAGACGAATAAAATAGATAAATTTGACCATATGAGAGTGGTCAAATTTGATGTCTACACCTAGATTTTCATCTTTGGAAGGTATGTATAAGGGATCTGTAAACACATCTGATGCCCCACCTGGTATCTATCTTACTTTTGAGATTGTCAAGATGGCACATAATCATAAAAGGTATTTGGAAAGTATAATTGAAGTTGCATGAGTAAGAATGAACTCTTTCATAAATATTGACAAAAGGGTTGTACCCTACCTGTTAGAAGATAATGGGGAGTTGAAGACCCTAGAGAAATGGAAGGATAGTTTCAATATTCTAATCCCCACACTCCTCCCTTTGATTTGCAGAGACAAAAATATTGATTTAGATTAGCTTGATTCCTATTCAGATAGGATGGTTGATGTAGAAAAAAAGATGGAAACTTTTTGTAGAGAGGCCAGTGCTTTACTTGATGCCATGTATCATCAAAATTTGGAGAATTCAAAAAAGCTCTTAGCTCATGACTGGCCTTCTAAGGATATGATTGAGGCATGGAATGAAAAGTATAATTTTTTTCCCAGCCTGTGAGTGAATCCATGCTTTTATTCATATTCATCTTGTTTGAGAATTTGGTTGTTAGAAAGTTTTGGGATGAGGTTCTCCACTTCTTTGCTTGTTGCTTCCCTTATGTTATAAAAGGGAATCTCGAGCCTCATTCAAAATTTCAAAGCATTCTAAGTTTTTTCTCTTTCATCTCATTCTCTCTCAGCTCTTTTTGCACAATTTAAGCTATTTCATAGCACATATAGGAAATGTTGTAATTTTTCTTTGTAATAACAAAATATGACTCAAATACTTAAGAGTATTTCTTTAATTTTGAATATCAACCTATCTTGCTCTCCAGTATTGTATTCACTATCTTTTGACTCAAAATAATCAAGGGTTATTTATAAGTTTTCATATCACATTAGTGTTTATGTTATGGATGTTGAACTATTAGCTTTTTTTCAAGGAATGGATTAATATTCCTTTCAGTTATTTATCAAATATTGTGTGAATGGAAATGCAATAGGAATTTATAAGTAGTGTAATAAGTTTTGTTCTTTTCTTGGTTTCTCATTATAAGTCGGTGAGGTTATAAGAAGCCATGACTATGAGTTGGTCTGTTGTAGGATTATATTTCATTTTTTGACTCAGTTACGGATAAGGAACTAATCAAAATAATTCGTAAACTGTGAAAAAAGATATGCGGAATCACATATCAAATTCAATACCATGGAATAAAATATAAAATATAAAATATCACAATTTCATGGAATATAATATAAAATATCATCAACTATAGTTTGCAATATGATTCATGAAGTGCAATATAAAACAAAATATCATGAAGTGCAATGATTCAAAATTTCATGGAATACAATATAAAATATCATCAACTATGGTTTGGAATATGATTCATGAAGTGTAGTATAAATACCTAAATATTGCCAATTCACTTCCATTTCCCAAATTAAGTCAGGGTCCTCAAACTGACATTCAACTTGAGATAAAGTAAAAGAGTTGTCTTGATTCTGAGTCTAGTCTTCATTTTCTTCGCCCTGCATATCAAATTTAACATTCATTGTGTCATTGTCATTTGTCCCACTTCTAGTGCCACCACTACTTGTGTTTGAAGTGTTGCACAACCCTCTTCTTTCACATATGGACCTCCAGATTGCGAGTGCCATTTCAAAAGGAAATTTTTTGACATTATACACAGTTCCTTTCACCCTCAAGCAATTTTCCAAATTCTTGTATAGTTTTTTTCTTATCTTTGATTTCAAAAACACCAATGAACTGAAAACTCTCTTATCCTCCACTAACCCCAATATCATTGTTTGACATAAATCAAAAAGTTTGAAATATTCTAATATTGAACTATGCAACATTTCACTCTGACCTAAGGTTGTCCAAGCCTTTGTTATTGATCCCAATTCAAAGGGCTTCTCCATGGAATCAAACTGGTCCATCATACTTCTTGCAAAACACTTACATTGTTTTCTACGCTTATCTCCATTTATAATTCCTTCTATTGTTTGCTCATTGTATTTTACACTTTTCGAAAAAAATTCAACCAAGATATTTACTTTATCATGAAAATAGCTTACACTATCTCGGTTGCCTTGATTCCAAAATTGATGATACATAATACCCATGGCTTCAAGTATTTCTTCTCGATGGAATCTATTATAAATCTCTGAGGAAAGAGATTTTACAATTTCCTTCAAATTATCACTAACAAATTTAACAATGTCATTAACAACTTCTTTTGTAACAGGTACTTCTCTGATAGAGCGCCTGACTGTCGTACAATGGTACATTGGTATCTCAAACCCATGTACACAGATACATAAGTTCCCACTTGCATTAAACTATAAATAATTATTAGGTTGATTCAAATTTGTAATTTTTTGCTAGCTTAAAAAATTTGGGCTTTTAGAAGTTAGATCTAGATTTAGATGATTGAGGGCCATGCATGTCATTCTACGTAGTTTGGTGTATTCATTAATATACATTTTTGTCATGGGATTTCTTCACAATATTTTTCATTTCATCTAGCATGGGGAGAAGACTAGCTAAAGTCAAGAGTGTCTCTATATCGCTTAACCTATGTAAAAGGTTAAGAGCTTTGTCTACTATGTTGTGGTGCTCGTACATTACTCCAATCAAGGATCGATATTCTAAAAGAACTCGTTGCACTGGTCCATACAAGGAGATCCATCTAGTATCAACATCCTTGAGAAGCTTGTTTCTTGTTGTTATTCCCTTAGAAATTTTTTGAAATTCCACGAAATGTTTGGGACTTTGACAGAAGTATGCGTAGAGATCGCGAACTAGATTTTCAACTTTTGATACTGTAGGATACTTGCTTACAATTCTAAATTCTAAATTCATTCTATGGGCCATGTAGTGAATGGAAAGAATGTGTAGTGCACAAGTAGTTTGTAAATTTGTGCAAGCACCAGTTTTGTGACCTTGCGTTACTGCAGCTCCATCAGCTCCTACACACACCAACTTTTTGGAAATTTTCAAGTCATCCATACCTCCAAGTCCATTCAAATATTTATTGACTAGTTCAAATAGATTTTGTGGTGTTGAATTTTCCTTCATTTTATGAACATAGAGAAGATGAGCTTGGTGGACATATTGCTTTATTGTATACACATGCATACAGACCCAAGAAGTATTATCTACCATAGTAACTTCATCTAAAGATAATGCAATGAAGTTTGACTCTTTTACTTTCTCCTTTAAATATTTCTTTTCCATTGTAGCAAGATAATTTTCCCATTCACATCTAGCGTTTACTAACCAATGTGCGCTAGGAAAGTGAGGAGAACCCAAAAAAGATGATAAATTAAAATATTCTAGATAGTCTGTCATAGGATGCCCTCTGGACAAAATATGAAAAACAACACTCATCTGAATAGTTTTTGTAAGTGTATAATAAGTAAATAAGTAAAACAACTAAAACACTCCTGAATGAAAAATTATATCAAGATTTAACATGAATTAAACTAATTTAAAGCACATAAGACTTGAAAGCGTCTCATTGTCTCCAATCTCCAAAGATTTATCAAGTCACAGAAGGCTCTCAGATTTGGTAAGCAGTGTGACTATTTAAAATGCCAATCTAGAGAATGGAGTGATGCTAAATGTAATGATCTAATGATTGATAATAATTTCTAGATGATATTGATGCTACTGTAATCTATTCTGACTTGAAATCTAATAAAAGAAGCTACATTAATACTAAGATGTAGCCATTATTCTAATTCTACTGATGCTATGATTGCTATGATGCTAAGATGTTATTGCTGTTGCTGAATTGCTTGATTTCTATTCCTGTAGAGTAAGTTTGCATAAAATTGGGATTTTCTCGGATCATTTTCATGCTTCAGAAGGCTATATTTATAGATTTCATGGCAACAATTTTGTGAAGGGGGAACACATCAAAGGCTTGCATTCAATCTGGAGGATTGAATGGTAAGAGATTGAGAGGCTTGAGCTGATCATGGGAATGGTTTCTCCCCATGAAAACATCAGGCAAGATGATAGGAAAGATCAAAGGAAGAAGATTTGAGAGATTAATTCAAATTTGTCTCCAATTTGTCTTCATAGCTTCCTGTGAATGCCAGTTGAAATATATTGGATTTTAGAATATCAAATTTGGTAGGTGAGTGAATAGAGGAATTTGCTTTATGCCTTTATTTAAATATTTTGATTTATTTAAATTAGCAAAAGGGGGAATAAATAATTTAATAAAATAAACTATAGAAATTGTTTATTAAATTAAATAGAAGGAATATGATCTAATTAATTAAACAATAAAGTATAAAACTTTGTTTATTTAATTAAGATTGAAAATGATGTAATAATTAAATAACACCAACTATAGAAGTTGTATATTTAATTAAATCTGAAGAATAGAAGAAATGAACTAAAAATAAATATTTCTATTTATTTAATAGTAGAGGAAATTAAATTAATTAATCAAATAAAACTGTATTTAATTAATTTGATTATCTAGACCATTTTTAGGTGTATACAATTTTTTCCAGTTGTGCTCCTTCCATTACTTTTCCAAATTGAGCCTCAATTGTACCTCCACATGCAACAAGCTTTGACATTGTTTTCTTATGCTCTTCATATTCTGTGGAATACTTAACATGAAGAAATTATTCCTTTGATTTCCATTGTACTATTGATTATTCCTTTTCGTATATGATTTGTTTTTATAAACTTTACCGATATGAAATTTTCTTTAGTGTCAATCTTTAGCTACAACTTCTTGTCTCTTTTACATTTCCAACTACAAATCATACACTTTCATTCTGTTGGAGGTCCATCTTTGTTTTCTTTCTCCACTGCTACATTGAATGGGTACTTTGACACCCAATCGAGCTGAAAATTCCTTGTCATTTCCCACTCGTGCCCCATTTTTTATTTTCTTTTTCTTTTCTTGCTACCAACATCATCCAAGTCAATTATCTCATTCTGGCTAACCAGGGTATCCCTTGGAACATCTTCTGTGGTATTACCATCCTCATTTGACTCATTTAGGGTGGCGGTGAGGTATTGTGAATGCCTTCTTCATTAATATTTGGTGGAATAGTTGATGATGTAGCTCCATCTTGATATGATGGATCATAAGCATTGCCAATTCCAAAGTAATATTGTATGGTAACTCTACATTTTGGGTGTTTTGATGGCCTCCCAGTCCCTTCACCACCCTAAGGAGTCTTACCCTTTTTTCACTTGTTGCTTAACATATTGATCTCTCACTTCAAATAAAATCTAGAAAAAATATCTTCTTTTTTAAGAAGGACAAAGAATATAGATCCCATTACCTACTCAATATCAACTTTAATATTGAAGCAAGAATGGAAAAGAGATAAAGAAACCTTATAACACTATGAAGAAATGATCACTCACCTTTAAGTTTAGGTTTTCATTGACTTACTATTAGTTAATCTAGAAATTCCTGTGTTGTAAGTTTGTAACTTTCCTATGATCAACTTCAAGGTTCCAAGTCCAACTTTTGAATCAAGAGCTCACAAGTTTAGAACTAAACAAAATATGTAAGAATATATGACAGTTTCAATTGTATTTATATCAATCCATATTTTGTGAATTCCATGGATTTTTAAATGGTATATTAAAAATTTGGTGAATCACGTGTGATTATACAATGATAAATTTAAGTGTTGGGTGAACCAAACCTCAATGGAACACATACATTGTAATTTTCAAGGTGATTATGGCCCTACAATAAACATGGAGGTGTCACAACAATTGGAAAAATTTGTCCTCAAATGTAATTATTTTTTAATATTATTGGCGAAATGGGTCCTCATAAGCAACTATTTATATATTTTAATTGGTGAAATGGGTCCTCATAAGCAACTTTTTGTAAATTTTAATTGGAAAAATGGGTCTTGATGCATAATGTTGTTTTAATAGTATTGAGGAATGTGTAGGTGATTTATTACATGCTTCCGAGATTCTAGGAAAAAATATTAATCAATGCATTTGAAATGCGTAGTTTGTTTTGGCGAATTTATTACTTAAATATGCCTCATAAAAAAATCTATGGTGAATGGACATGCATTGGATTGATACTTTGTAAACTCTTGATGATTTTGCCACCCTATTAGGTGTAATTAATTCACCAATTTTGACTTGGCCGATATCTAATATTTTCCAATTGGAAAATATTCAACACTAATAAAATCCCTGACAATTAGATGTGTCATTCTCCATCATCTTGATGTTGGACCAATTCCGTGTGAAGCTAGGCTACTCATGGTTATGCTCCATGAATGTCATCTTGTCGGTTATTCACAAGCACATAAAGTTTCTCATTGGAAATGAGATATTTACCATGCACCATAGTGGGTTTAATCCTTAGTCTTCCTATGGAAATTTTTCATTAGATTTATTTTTTCCTAGACCTATCGAATCTATAAAGCCTCATGAAGATTTCTTTTTCAAGTCATATCAAACATTTAAGGAAAAGTGCATAACATAGTTATATCTTAACAATATTCTTGAGTCTGATGAGTACATGGTTATTCCTTCCCCCAACCTACCTTTGATGAACCTATGAGTGAGCCAATATCCCTTCCAACTAACCAAGATAGATTCACCATAGTTCCTCCACCAATTTATTATAAGAGACCAAGAGACAATAAGATGATCCATTTTGCACCTTTAAAGATAAAACAAGTCTATAAACCTAAAGAGATAGTGGTTTCCCAACCCTCAATGGTTCCTTCTCTTCCTCCCTTAAGGGATTAAAATAAACCAATGGTTGATAAACCCAATCCTACACCATCACAACTTGAAAAATGCAAAAAGAAACCAAAATTTAAAGAGTGTAGGCGTAGATGTGCTATCACTTAACAATTGGAAGAAAAGAATAAACCAACACCCATGGAAAGAAATCAAGAATAAATACAACTTGCACCAAAAAAGGCATTTAACCAAAACAATAGGTGAAACAAGAAAATTCAAATGCAATAATCATAAAACTTCCTACAATGTGATCAATTTGGATATGATGATGAGATTGATAAGATTGATGAAGAAGTGCATAATGAGCTGAATTTATTATTTTCCACTTCTATGAACTTAGATGGGGGTAACCATGATGATCTTCTTAATGAGAGTGGACCACCACGTCTTGAACTTGGTGATGCTTTAGTATGAAACTTGTTGTATTCCCCTTGGCTAGTTATTTTCCTTCCATTTATGATGAGCAAGATTGAGATGCAAATGACCTACTCTAAGTTGGTTTGTATGTGATGTACTACTTCATGTTTTCTTACTATGATTTTTTTTGTTTGCATGTAATGTGATCTCCCATAGCATGCTACTTGGTGTGCCTACATGTTTGTGAGTTTTATTTGGATGACCCTCGTTTCTCCGTTGGCATAAGGATACAAAGGAAATGAATATGTCATGACATTCTTCTATTTGTATCTTCATTATTCTATATGTCATAAATTTTATCTTTTCTTTTTCTTGTGTTTTTCTTTTGGGGATGATGCAAGGTGTTGAGACATTTAGGTATCTTCCATGTTGACCCAAAAGCATGTTTATTATCTCTCTCTATGTTTCATTCCTCCTTTGTGTTTATTGTTCCATGAGTACATTTGGGGGATGATGAAAATTCTGAGATCTATTATATCACTATAGCAAATACATATGTTGACCCTAGATTTGTGGATCCCTCAATGAATCTTTCTATGTTGCTATATTTTTGAGGCAAACCCTTTATCATGAAGTAGTTTATTTGGAAACATATCATTGGAATAGCGCTTTCCAAATAAGCTCTTGTGGTGCTTTGTGACATGACATTTATCTTTTTCTACTTTAAAGTAATTGCTCATAGAATGGTGTTTAGAAATTTCTTTAAAGTGGGGCATACATTGGCATTAACAAATTAGAATTTTTGGCTTCACTTTGTTCATAGGAAGTTGAACTTAGTGTAGCATTGGCATAACGTATTGATCATTTTTGTGGCACCTTATCAAAGTTATTAGGGAGTATATCTTTTAGTTTGGTTTGACAAATGGCTACACACCTATAGACTTGGTGTGTCCTTCCCATTTATGCCACCTTTTTGTGGGTACACACCTATAGACTTGGTGCATCCTTCCCAAAAAAATTTATGAATGTACACCTTGTAGACCTCGTGTTTGTTTATCATCTTTTCCTTGGGGACTCACCTAGTGAATATTGAACTTCACTAGCCCTTGTGAGTATATTTTATTTAAACACAACATAATACAACTTGTTAGTCCATCTTTTTTTCTTTTTTCATATTAATTTTGACGTAGAATTTTTGTGTACCTTGTATCACTGCTACACATGTGTGTGTTCTTTTATGCCTATGTTGGTTTTCCATGAGATCATAGATCTTAGTCTTGATCACCTCTGCTTATCTGTCACTTGACTTCACCGCTTGCTAATTGGGACCCGCCCCTTGATATTTACTCTTTAGTGTGAGTCTGAGAGCAAGTTCATACCTTACCAAAGTGGGCTAAATGTAGTGTATAAAATTGTATTACACCTTTATAATTTCACACTATGTTTGGGTCCCTTAATTTATTACCTCACAAGCTCTACTTCCAAATTATGCCCAAAGCCTTATTCTTACCGTTTTCCGAAAGGGGAACCAACATTAAATAAATGTATTTAATAATTAAATTGCCTTGTATCATGTGTATCCTAGAAGTATAGGCTAGGACCCATTCACCCATGGGAAAATGGGTCCCCTTTATAAGCCAAGGCCCAAATTAAAATATGTTTTTGGCATCATTTTATTGATCAAAATTCAAATTGTAAGTGTCGACTTGTGGAATCTAATTTTCAAGAAAACGGAGTACCATTTCGTAAATAATAGTTTTCACTGTCGAACAAAAATGGTTGTCTTCTAAGCCCAGTAGGAAATATTATTCTGGCATGTTCAAGAGGAAATGAAAGAAATGAAGGAATGGAAATGGAAGGAAGGAAGGAAATGGAATGGAATGGAAGGAATGGAATGGAGCCCGAAGGAATGGAAATAAATGGAGAACGTTCTCCTGTGGTTTTATTGAGTCCGCGTTCTCCAGTCAACCACACCAGCCAAAGTTCATTGCGATATTCTGGTACTTTAACAACGGGAAACACTGTTCCCATATTGAAAATCAAAGATCCGGGTGGAAGAACGGATGACCCGCCTTCGCTGTCAGTCCGTCCTTTTGGTGATGGTGTATCTCCGGGGTCTTGTAAAATGCTAAGAGCGAAATTGTTCTTCTTAGTCTGGTGAGTTTCTGCATATTAGTCTGAGAAAACAATTTGTTCGTCGAGTCCAACGTCTGAGTTCTTGGATCTATCTTTAACCCATCTGGCCCATTAACCTGTGTTCCGATTGACTCCACCATTGAGGTTGAAAGTCAATCTCTTGGATTTGTGGTTGGTATTCTAATGAAGTCTTGGAAAAGGCCCTTACATCCTAGGTTCTTTGAATTTAGGATCTAGGACCCGCCCCATTTTCTATCATTTAATGAAATTTTGTAATGTTTATTAGAATTTTGCAAGGAATCTGATTTTTCATGTAAAAATAAAATTTGGATTGCCATTTTATCACAAAATTTTCAAAGCATATGTGAGTTATAAATGAAATATTGTTGTCATCTGATCTTGATAACTTGTAAAATTTTCTTGCACATTGTTCTAGGGAGCCTACAATCAACACTAATCATTTTTGGAGGCTCTCTGAATCAAGGGGCAATCTAGGTATTTCTTCTTTTTAGTTTGTTGGTTCATGTGATCATGTCTCTCATTAAATCCCTTCCATTTGAGTATTCCTCATAATCCTCGTAATAAATAGAAAATTAAATGTGGATATTGTGAAAAAAGGCATATGTACAACAAAAAGAATTCCAGTTTTGTCCAATTGAGGAATTGGAGAATTATTTAAAGTCACATGGTATTTCCTTAGTTGATCCTATAGTTCCAACACATCTAAAATCATCATCCAGTCTCACTCAAACATCTTGTGAGACATCATCATTTGGGAATGAACAATATAGTCTTATGAGTTTCATTGATATCTCATCTCCCATATCACCTATTTGTACATTTGAATCTAGGGTTGACTCATTCACGTGTTCCAATGATTCTTTGCATTAGGTTATTGCTATCATCATTCTAGACCCACTGCATTGGGATGCATATCTATGAGACATAAAATCTTTGAACATTGTAAAATCCCACCTTATAGATTTGGATGAGACTGTTGAGGACATACATCTTCTATTTGATGTCAGATTTGATGAAGTTGCATCACCATTTCCCTCTTTAGATATTTCTCTTTTCTCACCCACATCAACTTCTATTGTGAAAAATTGTGCATACATTCATGAGTTATCATCATCTACAATAGTATTAGATTCACATCGGTTCAAACATAACCATACATTCATGGTCCCTATTGTAGAATCATCTATTGTACCAAATCCATCTTATTAGTGCCAGTCACACATTAGCATTGGCTTGGATATCTTTAAGCATCATTCGAAGGAATCATTTCAATCTTTGGATTATGTGCAACATTCAGATTTATTTAATTTATTCCCTACATATTCCTATTAAGAATGGGAAGTCATTATGCACACATTTATGGTGTTTTTTCTTCCCAAGGGGAGAAATGTTATTTAGCAATTACGGATCATCTTCAAAATCCAATGTTGAGAATCTATTGACACTACATGCATCATATTGAGTAGAGGCTACATGATTTCTCTTCTAATATCAGCTTTGGGAGGAAGTATTTCCTCACATGGAGTTCATTACTTCATAATTTCTAGGGGGTCACATGACCTTCTCTCTTTTCTCTCTTATGGGGAAAAAAATCATTATACTTTGTGCTAGAAGTAGTCCTTGGAGATCATCGTGAGTTCTCCATCTATCACTTATTCTTCACTTGTACATTTCATTTCACTGCATTTCTCTTTTGGAGAGGGGTTTTTATTTCCCACTAGGTTTTTCTCCTTTACTCCACTTTATGAGATATTTGTACACGAGTACCCAACATGACCTCGTAGTGAAGACTCATAGTTATTGCATACATTACTCCCTAAATTACACTTAAGTGAGGGTGTTTTAGTGTAAATAGTATCTTTATCCATCTAGATAAGATATCACCTTTCTAGGATTGACCTATTCACATCTAGCTTAAGTTTACTTAGCTTTTTTTTTTCTCACTTCCTAGAATTAAGACATATGTCCTCGTGACTTGAGATACCATTTCATGTACACTTTCCACTTTCTCACCCACTTGTTAAGTGAAATCACAAGTGTTACACCTATATAGGGGTAGTCAAAGTTTCACACCTACCTTCTCACCTCCTCATCCTTGCCTATATATACAAGGCTTGATCATTGTATCATACACTCTTCATTTTATATTTGATAGACATACTATTATGCATATTTTATTCACTTGTGGAAGTTATTTCATGCTCTCTTTGATATTTGCATTCTCCAATAATAACTAGGATTATTGGTATTCACATGAATTCTTGAATTATTGTCTTAGTATATAAAATATACCCTATATTCATAACATATATTATCAATTATTTATGATTAAAATAAAGAATCTAGAAAATAATAATTTTGTTGAGTAAGTTCAACAAGCATCCCCTAGTGTCTAGACCTTCAATGTAGAACAAGTTTATTTCTTGCATTATATGTGCAAGTATGTTTGATCTTTATGACAACAAATAACCTTCTTTTTCTAAAATTATCTTATCCATTCTTCTCATTCTTTACTCTTAATATATTAATTCCTCTAGAAAAGATTCCCCTACAACTTTAGGTACTCATCTTAGCATTTTCCAATTTTTCAACACATCTAAACCTTTACTATCAAAATTTCAAGGGGCTTCATTATTTTTTAGGCATGAATGCTTTTTTCCCCAGATATATTTCAACTCCACTCACTCCTTGTGTTATTACTCATGAATAGACTATTATATTTAAGCTCTATTATAGCTTTTTGTTTGAAAATTCTCCAACAAGTGGATATTCCCTAGAAATATAGAAATGGTGTGCTATAATTTGAATTTGAAATAAAAAAAATTAATACATGAAAACATATAATTAAATATGCATATGTATGCTTTAATATTAAAATAAATTTCAATAATTATAGTAAGATCATTGGGATTATTGAGATTCACATGATTCCTTGAATTAATATATTGGTAAATAAAATCTTCCTTAGATGTATAACCTATATTCTTAGTCATTGATGATAAAAATACCTTATATTATGGAAGCACCCTCCACTAGATTACAAGTTACCTTTATGCACGAAATCCCTTATCTTATCACTCTTTCAATCCTATGTGACACTTAAAAATTCTATACATATGTACATAAATACTTATACATAGGATAATAAAAATAACACTAGCTCAAGATAACCAATCATATACCTAAGGATGGTTGATAGATTTATAATACACATTTTCATGTGCAATCATGGTGGACAAGTTGATACATATCTTAAAGAAAGTAGAAAATACCAAAATTGAAAGCCCTTTAATACCAAACATGAGAGCTCTAATATAAAAAAAGAATATAAATAAAGGTTAGGGAAAAAATAGTTATAAACACCCAAGTAATAGTGATAAACTAACCTTAATGGCCTCACTACAGTTATGCAAAATACTAGATTCAAGTTTCAAGCTTAGAATCATTCCAATGGGAGAGGTGGCATAGTTTAAAGTTTTGATTTGATAGTGGATGCAAAGGCCCAAAAATATTGATAGTTTGGAGAGCCTAATAAATAAATGATAAATGATAACTATCAAATTATCTCGCAAGTTTGATTCAACCACTAGCTACTCATATTGCACCACATGGGCTCCTAGAGAAAAAGATAAGATCCACAAAAAAATGCATATATACCTATGAAATATATATATGTATAGTCAAAATGCATGTATCTATATGATTCGTGATTAGTCAAAAAATATTCATAATATTATTCACTTTCAAAGAATTGTGAGTCAAGGCAGTGGGCCTAGCTCAATTGGCGAAAGCATCCTGTTGTAGGAAAGAGTTCATGAGGTCTAGTCTCCCCACCTTCACATGGTACCGTAGGCGTGTCACACTAGTGCCACTGGACATGTGAATATTTTTAACCAAGCGCACTACAGTTTATAGGGGATGGATACCCGACCGATTCCTGCAATCTAAAAAAAAGAAAGAATTATGAGTGACTATACTAAAGCACCATGTTACCAATACAACCAAAATGTATGATATATGCATTGATATAATATACATCATGAGTTTTAATCATGACTTATTCACATAATCAAATGTTGAAAAAAATAGTGTGTTTAAATTCAACAAGTTTGTTTAAAATTATAGTGTGTTTAAATTCAATAAGTTGGTTCAAAATCATAGTTTATTTTTAACATACTTCAATTTTTTTCTAATTATTTGTCTAATTGATAAGATAGTGTCGAATAGACAATTGTCATTGCACCAAAATATTGACCTATTAATGCCTGATACAACCACTAGAGTTAATGAATCCACGAGAGGCGGTTAAGAAATGTCATGAACCCAAGCACTATGCTGCATAGCACAAGGAGAGTAAGGGCACACACCTTGCAACAATCCCCCCAGTGCAAGCGAGGGGTTCAAACCCATGACCCAAGCTTTGATACTAATTGTTACACAAGTAGTTGTCGTTGCACCAAAAGATCGACCTATTAATGCCCGATACATTCGCTAGAGTTAATGAATCCACAAGAAGCAGTTAAGCCATGCCATGAACCCAAGCATTGTGCTGCACAACACAAGGAGACCAAGGGTGCACACCTTGCAATAGATAGGAATGCATGCAACAGATGCAAAATATATGTAAAATATATTTCTTAAGTATGGCCATATGTAGGATAGTATTGAACTTGAATTTTATCCACTTTGAGGTGGGGTTTAACCTATATTAACTCATAAATAATTGAAGGAATCACAACTCAAGGCTCATCCAATAGTGGTGCACTAAAAATAATTCATCAAATGATTAGTTTGTAGTGATTAAATAAAGTTCCCCACCCATGGGAATTGGTTATTTTATATGTTGATGCAATACAAGTGAGTGATGGACACATTTTGTGGTGGATTCCATGCCTATGCGTGGGAAATAATTTTGATGAAACAACATGGAAAGACACAATTGGTGGTATAAGAGCACTTAAAAATTGACAATGATTGGTTAGAATGAATGAACTAGGCCACATAGGGCTACACTAGTAGTGGGGAATGAAGAACTATATGCTACTATTGATAATAGGTGACCAAGGATCAAGTGAACAATACTATAAAAATGGAAAGTGCTTCAAATAAGTGGAGTGGCCTATGAACCACCTAGAAAATAAACCCAAAGTGATGTATAATTTTAAATAAGCCAAATAGATATTAAAATAAAAGATATCATAAACTTGTTTAGTAAATGATCAAGTGCCTAATTCAATAAAGATTCATACTAAACTTGCATTTGTGGACCAAAATTTTAGAAGCCTATATCTTAGACTAAAAAGAATTTGTGACCATTGGCTCTTTGGAGTAACTATAAATCATTGATTCCTTGATATCAATCTTGATTTAACACTTGTTTCTTGGAAAGATAATGTTTGGGGTTGTTCTTGTAATTTTTTAATTCCAATATACTTATCAGAATAAAATAATTAACTAACCTCACCTTTCAGATTTATAAAAATATTTATTTTTGATGCAATCATGTCTATGTGGTGTTCCAAAAAGGAGGGTAGACTCAAATTATGCCACAATCTTGTTCTCGTCAGTTAATTAGAGTCTAAAGTATAGGATCAAAGTCTTATTAGCCCAAATTTTACTTAGTGACTCATAAATTTGCAAAGCATAAGTTTTTTCATTTTAAGCACTTAATAGGCGCTTGGATTATGTAGGATCTAGCTTAGTGGGAGTTTAGATCCAATTTTTTCATGTACATATATTACCCATATCTCAATTGTAATTAGGTGAAAACTCAAAATTTATAATAAACCAAAATCTATGTTCCATTCCTTCCTATCTAAGATCAAACAAAAATAATTTAAACTATTCTTGAAATCACAAATGTTATAAGTTGAAACAGAAAATTATAATCATAGATTAAGTTAAAGGTCATTCCAAATCAGAAGATGCTATGAATCATTTAATTTTGAAGCCCAATAAAACCAATATACATAGACAAAATGTAATTTAACAAATTCATATTAAAATAACAAAGACTAGTAAAAAAACTAACATTCCATAAACTTTAGATTTTAATGTGTTAGAAATACAACTAAAGGTAAATAAATTTGATCTAGAACATGCCAATTATAAGAAAAGGCATTCCATAGATTAATCTAATACTAAAAATCTCATATAATTAAAGTTTTAAAAATTGTAACAAGTAATTTACATATTAAAAATAATTTAAATAAATAACATTCTAAATTGATAAATAAGAGGTATTTACCACAACATGTCAAATTATGATATTGGTATTAGGATTCAACTGTGTGATTTTTCAAGTCAAACTCATTGACCCATGTTCCATGAGTAGTGGTTCACAAGAACCCATCTCTCATGATAATGAATGGTCCACTTAGCCTTCAATGCATCTAGGTGATGCTCACAAAGGTGAAGCATTGGGCCTTCCCAGGAGGTCACCCATCCCATTACTACTCCAACTCAAGCGTGCTTAACCTTGGGGAAAGCTCCATTCCAATATATTGATACTATTATTTTATCATTTCATTAGGACCCATCATATTGGATATGTAATTCCATGTGATATTGAGATAGTTATTGTACACTTTAATTTTAGGGTATTTATGAATCCACATTATGCAAACCACCCCCTTGATACTTCATGAGTGTTTGAAATTTATTTGTAAGGTGAATGTATATATTGCTATACATTTTCATGCACTATAACTTTAAATTTTTCGTATATTGTAAATGGAAAGAGTAGAGATCAACACATGACCAAAGAAATCAAGTAAAATCATTCTGCTATCAATTTGATGATCTCCTCTTCCATAAATTCTAAGAGAAGGTTGATACTAACTCTCTCCTTTAGTATTTCACATGTCAATCAAGAAGCTTTCTAATACAT